>CABHPH010158475.1:25184-47603 GCA_902168325.1 Peromyscus nudipes | reverse complement strand
AGTGTGTAGCACAAGAAAGCAGAGCATCAAAATTCAAAAGGCATAAAAATCTCTCAAACTAATCAGAAAATCCTGTATTCTCAGTACTGAAATTTTGCAGTTCTCTCCTCCAGTCACTAATTGCTCAAACATACGAGATCTAAAAAGAGCAACAGTAAGGAGAATGTGAACAACCCCTGCCAAACCAACCCTGCTATCACATTCTATTCTCATTCAAATGCTCCCCCAAAAGCTTTAAAGTCCCACCGGTGAACAGCATCCTCCAATAAAGTACCCCATCTCACTCAATGCCAAAAGATTAATAAAGCTTAAACCAAGATAATTACTTAAAAGTAGTCTCCATTGAGTGAGTCGGTGTGGGAAAAGACTCATTCCTGTTAGTAATAATTATCTCTGGGTAAATTATTTTCCACCTATGGAAATTATTTTCTCCCTATGGTACCTTCTTCCAGAGAGCTCTTACAGAGAAGCCAAAAGCCTGCTAAGGTTTACTTTAAGGTCATAATCTGCTTGCCCGTCTATGTCAATCTAAAATTCTTCCCTTCTATCCTTTTTTCTCAGACCTTTCCAGAATAAGGTCTTCATTATTCCTTCCCCCTCCCAGTTGAAAAATTACATGAGTAATAGTGGGTAGAATTAATGAAATGTTTAGCCAAATATTCACCATACAGAAAGTTCTCTATAAGCATTCACTTATTCATTAAGTCATCCTAGTAAAAAATATTTGAGTACTCACCCTTATCAAGCATCATATGAGATACTTAGGGTGTATCGGTGAAAACAGTAGGTAGAGACCCCTGTTTGCTAAGTGTTTATTGCATGGAAGATAGAATAAAGAATAAACATAGGCCGGGCAGTGGTGGTGCACGCCTTTAATCCCAGCACTCGGGAGGCAGAGGCAGGCAGATCTCTGTGAGTTCGAGGCCAGCCTGGGCTACCAAGTGAGTTCCAGGAAAGGTGCAAAGCTACACAGAGAAACCCTGTCTCGAAAAACCAAAAAAAAAAAAAAAATCAACTGTTTAACATGATGTAATTCACTAGGTTATTATGTCTATTCTTTTTTTTTTTTCTTTTCGGGACAGGGTTTCTCTGTGTAGCTTTGCACCTTTCCTGGAACTCACTCGGTAGCCTAGGCTAGCCTCAAACTCACAGAGATACGCCTGGCTCTGCCTCCCAAGTGCAGGGATTAAAGGCGTGCGCATTTTAAAAGCAGGATTAAGGAATGGTACAAGGAGGAAAATTGTTCAGTTGGGAAAGTACTTACTGACCAATTATAAGGTCTTGAGTTTGGATCTTAAAAATGCTCCCTACTTCCTGGCCTATGCCATGGAGAAAACACTAGCTTACATTCACAACACCATAAACAGAGTCACTCCTAACACTATGTGTTCTTGCTATGATGAACTGAACCCCATGAATCAAATTAAACCCTTTCTTCCTAAGTTTATTTCCATCAGGTATTTCGGCCACCACAACGCAAAAGTATCTCCTACACTACCTCCCTAATGCTCACTCGCATGCAACCCATGTACTTTTGGTTAAAATAGTTGGACAGGACATCTTTCTTCCTGTTTCTTAAAGACGGAGTATATTATACTCATGACTATTTTTTAATGTTCCTTCACTACTTTGTGGTATGTTTGATTTTCTCATAACTCTTATCATCTGTTATCATCTATGACCTCTGGGACACTTATCAAGATCCACTGATTATTTGGAAACTGAGTTGATTTTATTTCAAAATGGATAACTATCCAAAAGCCCCCTGGCACTGCCCATGTCTTATTCAGCCTCAGCACCCAAGAAGCCAAGAGTCTGCCCTGCGAACTTAATCTCTCCGTCTGCATGATCCACTCCCTCATTCCCACCCTTTAGTGTTCAACCTCTTCAGGCTCTCAGAATGCTAAACTATCCATCTCCTTCTCTTTGAACACTCATGTGGTTTTTTTTTTTCCCCTTCGCTGGTGAGCTGCAGTCTCCAAGATGACTGACTGTGGCATCTCTGCCGTTCTACATCCCCTCCCATCCTATACTTCAGCTGCTAAGAGTTGCTGGGGGAATCACAGACCGCTGCTAGTTTTGCCTCGCAATCTGAAAGGAGCCTCCAGTGTTGCTCAGCAATACTTTTTCTTACTGTCTTTGTTCAATTTCCTCTCCCACTCCCCGAGCAGTGATTCCAGGGCTCCGTGGCTATAATCAATCCTTACCCACTCATCATGACCACCACAGGCTCCATCCCTTTCCGTACCACAAGAATGTGTCCTATTTCAAAGAGAAAATAGAATCCAATACACAAAAACTCCTCTGCTTCCAAATTTCTGATCCCAGAATTTAATTCGCCCATGTCTGTAGCTACTCCTTCCTTTCTTGCTGCCCCATAGACACAGCCATCACTGATTCTGTTTAAGATTTACCCCCATACTCATGTTCTGGGCCCATCATCTCTTATCTCTTCTCAAGTCATGCTTTATCGTGGCTATCATCTGTCTCCTAGGTCCTGAGCCTTTATCTCTCACCTGGCTCCTCTGCGCAGCAGGTAAGTATGTGCTTGTGTTTGAAAACAAGCTAGCTTACAGACACCGTGCTTCAGATATTTTTTGAATCAGAAATTCTTTATCTTCCGCCTCTTCAAGGAATCCTTCTGTTTTTTGCAAGTGAGGTTCAAGCATTCTTTTGTCTGGAAGATCACTCTTGATGGAAAACACCACCCTATTTGAATTTCCTCAGCATTTTTGAGTAACATTCTTATGTCACCTATTCCATAATGTACTATACTATACTTTTCCCTTCCTTTGTGTGGTTGATTTCTTTTAACACTTTCATATAGCACTGTTAGTATTCAAAACTCTATTCAGATAACATTAAACTATGAAAATATTTAATAATATCAAGTTACAAATATTTATCCATTCAAAAATTTGCATATACTACCACATCCTTAAAGGAAAAATCCATAATGATATGATGTCTCTTGGAATTTCCATGATACACTTTCACAGACTAAGTGGTAACCTTGCTCATAAGATGGTTATTTGATATGTTCTCTAAAAACAAGTGTATGGGATGGGAGCTAGACCTCATATAGTCTTCACATCAATGTAAAATATATAACACCCCATTTTGTTCCATAGAATGAGAGGAAATCATATTTGATATGATAGCTATGATATATGAAAAATAATACTCAGTCTCATTTATGCTTCAAAATCTCTTGGAGATGTATCAAGCTGAAGTCCTTCATATTATTTTCCATTCAATTAAAACACTGTTCCCTCCACTATTATAAGAGATTTCTATTTCACCTACTGAACACCAAATGAGGCACTTGGTCTGTGTTCTATCATGTGATGATGAATCTTTAAACTCTGGATCACTGTCAGCTGGTGAGATACAAAAGGGATACAAAAGGCTGGCACTGGGATCGACTCACAGAACTACACATCCCTGTGTCTTAACCTGAAGTCACTGCTAGCACACTTATCAAGTGGAATGGGGGTAGAGCTTCCCCAGGGTCTGATGCTGCCACATGTCCATGAATAGGAAAGCATTAACTATAAGACAGAATGTTATACATACCATTAAGAAATTTTAAATTCTGCCAATCACATTATATCATGCCATCAGTCATAACAATTTTAAGAATTTTAAGATACGAATCTTAGAACCAATACATGCACTGTTTTATCCAAGCTGTAAAATCCTCAAGAACAAAAAACTTTATCTTGTACTTTGCACATATCTTCATATATAGTATAAAATGTTTTTGTTGAATTTAGTGTGTGTGTGTGTGTGTGTGTGTGTGTGTGTGTGTGCAATTCAAATTTTCCCATGAGTTATGGACCTCTATCAACCTATGAAGAGTCAAATGAATCAGCAAGTTAATGCCAGATGATTTTTTCTTAAGTTCAGAGGTAATTTTGATTGAGTACATAAGAAGATTCCTCATTATTGAAAGTGTAAAGCCCGAAGCATAAAACATTTTGATCCCTAAATGTAAGTAAATGCAATTTCATTAAACTTAATACTAAAAAACAGGAATAGAAGGCAATAGGTCCCAGAAAGTAAGCAATTAATAATACTTAGTATAAACTTCTAGGTCAGAGGATATTTCAGCCTCTAGTTCTGGTTGTCCCACGAATTTCTTCTGCCTGTGTTTTCAATACTGTCCACTCCCTTACTAGCTGAACCCCCTGCCCACAGAGAGTCCAAAACACACACAGTGTTCTTCAAGCTACCACTGGGCATGGATGGCAGGTTAGTCATAGCCCAAAACAGAAATTGGACCCATCTCACAAGTGAATATGATCACAGAAGTAAAATTAGGTTCCCTAATTCTGAATTTGTGTCTAAGTGAGTCAGATGAGATTAGTCTCCCCACCCAAAAAAAACAGGTGAAGGAGATCTCTGCTGTAAGACTTCCATGCCTAAGCCTTGTGTTCCAGCATCTCAACTACGCAGGATCATCAGCCAATGACCAGCTTCTATTTCCTATTTAAAATGAGTTCTTGGTGCCTGTGTGATCTCTTTTGTTATATCTCAGGAAATAGATAAATGGCAGGATGTTATCAACAAAGCCCCATCCAAAACCTTTAAAAATGAGCCTTCTCTCCAAAATCCCATAGCCACCCTACCATTGTGACCATATGGTCATATCTAGCTTTATCCACATCCATTTCCTTTGCCTCTCTTCCCCCAACTCCCGTTTTTTTGTGTGGTTTTTTTGGGAGGGTGGAAGGGAACAAGTTGCACAGAACTATTAATGACTCCAAAGAAATCTCAAGGGTGGATGAAAAGGAGTTTGTGATGAAACATGGGTTCAGAGGAAAGAATTCTGAATAGAAATAGAGAGAAAATAAAGAACTATTTCAAGTGCATGTCCTTATATTCAAAATTTATGACATTTTCTTAAAATTTGATATATATCTATATGGCCTACTGACAAAATTAAAACATAGCATCTTTTTTGTTTTGTTTTGTTTTGTTTTTTGTTTTTGTTTTCGTTTTTCGAGACAGGGTTTCTCTGTGTAGCTTTGCGCCTTTCCTGGAGCTCACTTGGTAGCCCAGGCTGGCCTCGAACTCACAGAGATCCGCCTGACTCTGCCTCCCGAGTGCTGGGATTAAAGGCGTGCGCCACCAACGCCCGGTAAAACATAGAATCTTATATTGTGTTAGAAACACACAGGACATGCCAGAGGTAATGGCACACTCTTGTATTCCCAGCACTTGGGAAGCTGAGACAGGAGGATCTCAAGTTCAAGGTAAGCCCAGACTACATAGAGAGAACTTGTCCCAAATTAGGGTTTTTAAATTTTCAAAGAAATATACAGAGTTCTACTACCCCAGAATCCTAGACTTTTAAAGATAGGTGGAATGTTAGTGATTAAAATCATTCCTGACATTTCACATATAAGGAAACTAAAATCAAAGTATTTTTCATCAGTTGCCTAATAATTTTAGCCATTGATTAAGACTCAGTTTTACCAAAGAAACCTCATCTTGGAGCCTGATCAGAGCTAAGAAATAGAAAGAGAAAGGGCAGTTTTACTCTTTTGTAACTTGTTTGATGGGAGGGTGTACTACAAGATTACGTAGAGACACGCAGAACACATGCAAATGGAATGCTCTCAGGAACACTTGAAATCATACACAAAGAAATGCTCTAGGAAACTGGGAGGCCTGTGTCGTTATTGTTTAATAAAAACAGCTTGATATTTCAATATAAAAGCAAGAATGGCTGGGATGTGAGCAAGCATCTCATTAAAAACCACTTTTCCCTTCTGCCTTTCAAGCCTCATCAGAATATGAAAGGAAACAGTGCATTCTTTTTCACTTAGGAACTATCAGATATTCTATTATGGTCATCCTTGATTTATTCTAAAAGCCAAAGGATTCTGAGTACCAACTCTATCAGGCCTACAACTAGATTCAACATCTTCACACACACACATTCAAATATCTATCCACATATACAAATTATCATTGCAATTTGTGCTTCAAAAACTGAAAACCTAGTGTTGTGAGGCAGATTTGAGTGCACTTTTTTAAAAACTGCTCCATCTATGTGGAGATATATATATATAAGCTCATCCTTTAGAATAAAACAAAATTAATCCCTCAGGTACACCCCTCTTAACAGAATCAACTTAATTTTATGTGACAGTGTCCTTTCCAGAACTGCAGATTCAATGAACGTAGCGGGTCCTGATCTTGGGTTTTAACAGATGGCCTCAACAATATGACGGTAACAGAATCTGACATGTGTTGTTTCAATGATCTCTTTTCCTCTCGGAAAAGTATGGAAGCGTTGGATCCCGTGTGTTCCTTCAGATTGTTATTTCTGGCACGCTCCTCTTGGCATATGTTATGATGAACCATTCATAACAAATTAAATTTTCATTAAGGTGAAAAAAAAACTTCATAATCCATAAGCCTACAATTTGTCCCAGTTCCCAAGGTAGCATTTTCTGTGCAAAGGGACCAGTTATACAAGTAATTGAGTGTAGAGCTGGTTTGGGTTTATTTTTTAAGAATTAGCTGTTTTACTAAAGAGGGATGGGGTAACAGAGAGGCCTGCAATCTGAGAAATGGAAAAAGGAACAAGATGCCTGAAAAAATCTGTGGCCTCAATCTCAAAGCATTCTCCAGGGACACAGTAATCATAGGCTCCCGGGAAACACATCAAAAGAAGCTAAGCCACATGATGCCACTTGAATGGCACCACATGGGCTGGATACAAAGACCAGCTGGTGCAGGCAGAAGTCCTGCACCTTTAAGGTAGTGCTTTAGAGCTGATTGTAACTGTAATTAACAGCTTCCTCTAACTGTGAGATGGAATTTTCCTGAAGGACTCAGTGGTTTTACTCACTGGCTGGTTTAGTAAAATGGGATTTCAAACAGCACAGAGCTTTCAACCCAAAGCAGCTAAATCTGGTTAAAGCAGAAACATCAATGATTTTCGGTGAGTGCACATCACAGGAACACGAGGGCATTCTAAACCACCACTGATTGCTTCTTCCAGAAGCAAGCTGAAATGAAGCGAGGACCGGAGAGAAGGAGAAAGCTATCCCAGGCTTCTCTCTTTCTGAGCTTACACTTAACTCTCGTATAATTTTTTGCCTATGATAATGTATTCAAGCCTACTTAGTAACTGGCAAACCGCTTATTTTTCAGTGTACACTAGAAATATTGGCTAACAGTTGGGAGAGAAATTGGACTCTTGACCTTGCCTCACCCCGAGTACAACCTTTAGTTTGGCGATATTTCAAAACCTGCCGTGGAAGAGAGGGGCTCTTTCTCCACGAGCTTTGGGCTGCAAATGGGCTTCATTAGACTCTTTTCAATATTCTTTCTCTTGAAAATTGAGTTTAGCCACTCACAAAGAGACTATAATAACATGTAAGCTGAAGTCCAAGTCTGTGTGGGATAAACAGATTTAATGTTGAATACCTTGTTATAATAAGTGAAAAAGAATTACCTTTGCTTACAAAATAAACAATTTCTACTCTCCCAGGAGGCTTCAAGTAGGAACCAAAAGAGAAAAAGAAAGCTAAAAAATAATAATAACAATAAGAAAATAAACAGGCAAACAAAACAAGTCATGTGAATGTAGTGAAAACCAGGTATTTGTCAAGAGTGTTCTCTGCCTGAGCACTTACTGGAAAGGAGATTAAAAGATCCAGTAAAGGAGTTAATAACAAGTGACCGTCACTCCATGGATGAGCTGCTGTGGAACATGTAACCAGAAAGGAAATATCAAGAAACTCAGTGCTTTGTAGACATCATCCAAAACCAGAAATGACGGCTCTGAAGCAGAAGGTAACAAGAGCATCTGAGGGCCCTAGAGAGACGCAGGAGAGGGAAGATGCAGGACAGAAAGGTCCACAGGCCAAGCGGAGCCTTGGAATAGTGCGGTGCTTTGAGACAGCATCTCAAACACTATCTGCAATGCTCTTGTCTTTACGGTTTGAATCCTTTCAAACCAAGTTCAAAATGGCATTAGCTTTTGTCAAAGTCCAAGTTAAAGGAAATGGATGTGGGACTTCGGGGTAGCTTCGCTGGTGATAGCCCTCCATTGTGAGTCTGACGACCTGACTTGGATCCCAGCACTGAGGAAAAGGTGGAAAAAGAGAACAGATTACGACCTACATCTGTGCCACACCTACCTACACCATACACCTACATACACACAATAAAAACTAATTAACAAAAATAAAATAGCTCCTAGCAAATTTTCAGTTTATTTACCTGAAAAGGCATATGAAAAAAAAATGGGATAAAATGACCTCAGACATCCATTTTTATGGCACATGTAGTTTTAAAAATAAAACAAATCAGGCATGTTTTTTAAAAAATGATAATTCTTTCTTGAATTACATCTGAGTAAGACATTCTGGGAGGATTTCTAAGATGCTGAAGATTTTAGAAATGTTAAATTGATTTTTTCAAAGGTTTTTCAAAAGAACCACTTTTGGGTTCTTTTGAAATAAAAGGGAAGTACCAATAAATGCATAAAATATGAATTTGGAAAGACTATATTTTATTATATATTACATTTTATATATATATACCTTATGTGATGTGTAAGTATGTATGTGAGTGTGCTCATTTGTGTGTGAAGAGACTGACTCGGGCCTCACCTTCTATCACTCTGTACCTCAGTTGTTCGGCTTTTTGTTTGTTTTTTCCACGAGTCTAGGGATCTGAACTCAGGCAACTCACACTCAAAGATCAAGTGCTTTATCCGCTGGCCCCAGAATCTATTTTCTAACTACAGTGCAATTAAAGAGGTCAACTTAAAAAAAAATCACAACTTCTGAGACATCTAAAATTGTCTACCCAGAATTGTTGGGTCAAAAAGCCAATGAAAACCATAGTAGACTATTGGGAACAACCAATGAACGAAATAAAAATGGCCACCTGGATGAACCCCAAATAGAAATGCTGTGGGCTTAAAAAAAAATAGTGAGTGAACATTTGCTGTGAAGAACTTGAGAAACCACTGGAACTCCTGGAATGTCTCTTTATCCTCCTCATCATCCCAGTAGATAGCACCATTATCTGCTGCTTCAACCCTAACCCCCTGTGGCATCCTTCATTTCCCCTTTCCCTGTTGATACTAACTTGGAAATGAAATTTAAATTCTTCTACTTGTCACCCCACATTCTGAGGCCATCTTCTCTCACTTAGACCACTATGATGTTCTTCTCATTCCCCTTCTTCCACTTACGTCTCCTCAAAGCCACTCTCTACCCAGTGGCCACGAGGATTTGTTCAGAAAATTACCTTACGTCATTCCTATAGAGACTGTTCAATGACTTCTCATCATGTGCATAAGAAAATAAACGCAAACTTCCCATCAATGTGTTACATCGAAGACTGTGTAGACAGGAAGCCTCATATGGTGGACCACGCCTCTGATTCCAGGATTTGGAAGGCTGAGGCAAGAAGAGAGGCCAAAGAGACAAAGGACTCAGGGTCACAGGATTATTTTAAATTTTGTTTTAATTCACTAACAGCATTTGGGAAAATAAATGGAATTGTATATTAAAATTTCAATTTCTGGATTTTCCTGAAATTTTTAAAGCACTGTCGATACTGGACCCATGTTTCCGTAGGATCAGTTACATTGAGTGGTCTTTATCACCTCATCTAACTTCCAGAACTGAGTCTTAGAATCAAAAGTTCCTTTTTTTTTTCCTTCCCATCTTCATTAAGGTATAATTGACAAAAGAACTATGTGTATGGTATATGACACAATGTCCTGACATATGTGTGAATCAAAGTCATGACTAAATCAAGCCAATGAACCTATCTGTCACCTTACTTGATTTGTTTAACGTTTTTAATAGTGAAACCACTTAAAATCTACTTTGTTGGAGGAGGGAATGGAGGGTGGGTTGTGGGGGGAAGGCTGGAGGGGTGGGAGGAGGGAAGAGAAGGGGATCTGTGGTTGGTATGTAAAATGAATAAAAAATTCCTTAATAAAAATCTACTCTCCTAATATAGATACCCAGAATTTACTCAAAATCTACGATGTTTAGGTGAAACATTTTGGCCAACTTTTCTCCATCATCCCCATCAACCATTCTTCATGCCCAAGTGTACAGTCTCTTTTCCATGTCGCATTATAAATACTTTTCTAAATTTATTTCACTATAGGAAAAAGTGAAATTTACATGGAAAGGGCCACATTTTTCTTACCCCCTGGTTCATTTTGTTTATAATACTTGCTCCAAACTGACTTGAAATGAAAAGCATCCTTGTTTTCCCACAATGCACTAAACAGATGCTTCAGAGCTGCTAGATGCTCAGGAACTGTTGACTCCCTGGCACCACATAGAAAAAGAAAAGTTTCAAGATTAAAGTAAATTCACTTTTCATCTTTGTTTATCAATGCTAGAGAAGAAAGAAAGATAGGGAGGAATAGAGGAAAGAAGGGAGAAGGGAGGAAGGGAGGGGAGGGGAAGAAGAGGGAGGGAAGAAAGGAAAGCAAAGGTACATTTGTGAAGTGCTGTCACATACCTGAAACTGTATTTGACACATTAGGACACAAAAAATTAATGATGAAAATAAAAGGAGTCCTTTAAGGGCTGAAAATCCAGTCACAAAAACAGAAAATGTAAGACAGTCAGAAAATGATTAATATCTATATACTACAGTGTACATGCCATGGTAATTCAAGAAAGTGTAAGCCAGGTTTATAAGAGGAAGGAAAAGTCATGGTTAGTAAAGGTGATTGAGAGTAAAACAGCATCTCTAGGCAAATAGAAATCCTAGACCCAATGGATCTAGGCAGGAAGGAGAAAAGAGTAGAGCCTATAGCTTGACAAAGTCTTCCTGGCTAACAGGAAGGTGCTGCACACAATATAACAATGCGCTCTTCTCTGTGTATCACAGACATATGTTCATTAACACTGCTGCTGGTAGGTGCTGGAGAAATAATCTACTATTCACAGACCTCAAGCTCCCGGCAGATGGAGACCGTATTATCCATGACTCACCCGAATCATTTGAAACATCTTCAAAAAACGCTCCCTACCCACGAAGCAGAAAGAAATGGTAATAACAATACATTGTCTTTGGACAGAATGCTTCGGGAAATAGCTGGAAGTTTCTTGCGACAGAAATTACATGGATTCCCGTGTCTCCATGAGAGAAGTAGCTGAAGAGCTTTTCTCTGTGATTCAGACAGGATGAATAAAGGTGTTAAGTGACTTGTCCATTCCTTGTTTCTGGCTAAGTTTCAGGTACCTCTCTGTAATTATTCAGCTTTTCAGGTGGCTTTGGAAACGGCTCCCCTTGTCCCAGCACATTATTCCCATTTTCTTTCCACTCCCACTGCGGGGCTAATAGTTCTCTGATCGTAGGCTGCAAGGGTGTCATTAGCCTCCCAACTCTATCAGCTCACCTCTTGCCAAAAAACGAGCTCCAAAACACTTGGCTAGAACTTTCCTATTCAATTTTTTTTTCCTTTTTTTTTTTTTTTAAAACATTAGCCTGCTCGGATTTTCCTCCACTAAAGCTATACATAGAAAAAAATCAACTTGAAAAAAAATCAAAGATACAGTTTGATCTATTAACCCATCCCTCTGTGTTAGAAGCCACTTGGGGCATAAATCAGATATTCCGCATCCTTACTACACAGGAACCCAGTGTTTCCAGTATAATTTACCATCCACTAAGCCCCCCCCCCTTTTTTTTAGCTCAAGTAAGATGAAAAAAAAAAGAAGAATATTGAAATCATAGATTGTCTCATGTTCCGTCAATGCCTGTGTGATGGTCAATCTTCACTGCCAACGTGAATGAATTTGGAATCATCTAGAAGTTACATCCATAGAGGCTTAACTGAGGAGGACACCTTGAATGTGGTTAGCACCAACCCAAGGGCTGGAGTCTTGAGAGGAAGGTCTATGGAGATAACTGGGGCTGGGATGGTGAGGCATGAGTACCATCATTAAAACGCTCTTCTTCTAACTGGACACAATATTACAATCCCACTGCCGTGCCTACAGACTAGACTGTATCCCACACCTTGACCCATGAGCCAAAATAAATTCTCTTACATGACTTCTGTCAGGTATTTTGCCCAAGCAATGAAAAAAGTACAGGTCTTTACGTTATGTTAGAATAAGCCTACATGTCAAGAACGCTGAATTTTAGAGCCAAGTCTACCATAACTTGCTATGTAATCACAGGTTTCCACTCTGTGCAGATCTGGATAAAAATACTGACAGTGCAGTCTCACATCAAGGAAGTTTCTTAACTTCTCCCATCCACCTGTAAATAAAAATAATACTATGTAATTCACAGAATGTTAAGAGGCTCAGCTGGATTAGCTTGTGGAAAGCAATTACCGGTGCTTTGTACAGGTTATATCCAACTGGTTTCCTATTCTATAAACTGGAAGAGTTGAATAAGATGGCTTTTAAAGGTCCATTCTGAAACTAACATTTTTAAGTTTTTGAGGTTTTTTTTCCCCCGGGGGCACTGTAAATCATCACACCTCTGCCTACTTCACTGGTTTTCTCTCTTGGCCTCCAAGCTGCGTGGCTATAAATACCACACTCCCACCTGTAGACTCCAAATAGCGTCAGGCTCAGGGGTTCTTTTGCCCAAACTTCCACACTGTCACCCATTTTCAAGAACTCAAGGGCTATCCTGATTTCCTCACTAGTCCTAATTCATCTGGACTTGAATTTCACTTCCTCCCTTTCCACTCATGAGACGGAGGTCAGGCCCTGTACCAGGAGCATCATCAGCACCACCTACTTACCACGAGCCCTCTTCACATCCACCACCTGCCTGCTTGGACACTCGCTGCCTGCCTGCTGCCAGCTTGAGAGCCCTAACCCACCAGCCAGGACATCTGCTACAGACCACTGCCAAGCTCTCAGATCCATCTACCCACCTGCTGGCCTGCCTCACAGTACTTTCGTGTGAGAGCCCAGCCCCGACCTCTCTGGCCAGCCAAGCCTAGCCCACTTGAGGGTCCTTTGCTATTACCTTTAACCTTGGCCTGTCACAGACATTAGCTCCAGATATGAACAGAAGGATATAGTTTTGCTTCTCTTATTTCTGAAAAAAAATGCATATTCCCACTTGAGATAAATAATCTTTATCTCCTCCATACTTAGTCTATTTTGTAGCCTGTTTTTTATTACCTAATTTGTTCCTTTCATCGCATACATTTTTTAAGATAAAATGAAGACAGAAAAATGCGCAAATATAACTCCGTTATCACCCATGTCCCAACAACACTCATTGTTTCCTGCACGGTAGAGAGAGAGAGAGCGCTGATGTCTCACTCTCTTCTTCTAAGTCACCAACCCTACTGCTAATGGCCTCTTTGGCCTCAGTGACTTCCTTAAAGGCCTTCCTCCAAATGCAGTCTCAGTGGGGCTTTAACACATGCACTTAGGAGGGGACACAATTTCCAATCCATAGCAGCTGTGTATACCAATGCCAGGACCTACCTGTGTTTCATGGTTATTTACACGCGCTAGTGTTCTCCTAAGACTGTTTCTCATTCACTCGGTCAACATCTCCCTGGTAGGTCTACCACTATGCAGCACTTAATACATTCAAGAAATGGGTTCCACTGCACAACATTGGGTCCATCAACATTCCATCATGGGTGGGGGTTTTGAGACCCCACCTCTCCCTGAAGAGCTAGAGAGGCCATTAATACTTGCTGGGAGAGGGACAGTCTTATTCCTCAAAGGTGCAGACATTAGAATGTTTCTTCTGCTCAAACTGTAGCATTCACACACACACACACACACACACACACACACACACACACACACACAATGCTCAGGCAGGTAACCCTGAAGGAAGGGCAACATGGAAAGTAGGTAAGAGGTGCTGTGGGATGTTCTGTATGGCAAATGTGTTGCTAATAAAACACTGATTGGCCAGTGGCTAGGCAAGAAGTATAGGCAGGAGTAACAGAGAGAATTAAAAGAACAGGAAGGCGGAGGGAGTCCCTGCCAGCCACCACCAGGACAAGCAGCATGTAAAGATGCCGGTAAGCCCCAAGCCATGTGGCAAGGTATAGATTTATAGAAATGGATTAATTTAAGCTATAAGGACAGTTAGCAAGAAGCCTGCCACGGCCATACAGTTTGTAAGCAATAGAAGTCTCTGTGTTTACTTGGTTGGGTCTGAGCAGCTGTGGGACTGGCAGGTGAAAGAGATTTATCCTGACCGTGGGCCAGGCAGGAAAACTCTAGCTACAAAGAGGAGCTAATGGGGGACGGAATGTGATCGCGTGTGTGAAATTGTGAAAGAATATCTTTTTTAAAGTTTATGTTTAAAAGCAGGAAGAAACATGTCCACAAAAAAAAAATGCCAAATAATAAAAACCAGAACACATCCTTCTACTGATTAAAATTTCCCACTGGCTTCCTATTATTCTTAAGGTTCTTTTCAATTTCTTTCCTTTGCAGCTAACATAGTCTCCCTTGTCCAGTCCCAAGTTCCTTTGAGCCCTCATGGTCTACCACTCCTTACTAACTGCATTCCAGTTCTGTCTACCCTCCACCAACTCAAGCATGCCTCTTCTAGGACTTGACACTGACAATCCTCTCATTCTAGAATGTTCTTCACAGATTTTTTTTTCCTGTTATTTTTGCAGTTTGAATCCTGCATGAAATACTTGGTCTCAGCCTCAATCACACGATCTTCCCTCCTAATTACTCCTCAACACAATGGTGTATTTTTATTTTTTTATAGCAGCATTTCAATTTGTCTTACTTTATCCCATTTTTTTAATCGCCTGCCTGTATTATTAGAATGCCAAGATACACACTAGGAATAAAGACCTTGTCTTTATCTCTCCTTATCCCCAGAACTTAGACACTGGCACAGAATGGAACCAAATTCCATTGAGTAAGTGCATGAGTAGGTGAAAGTTCAGTCATGGTTGAGCAAATAGAAGAACCTAGATTCTAAGCCATTCATTCGTGTTTCAAATCCTACAAAGTAATATCTGAAATAATATACTCCAAAATTATATGTGAAAGTTAAACAAAATGTGTAAGCTCAATTATTGGGAGGCTGTCACTCAGCAATAATTATAGATACCGTTTGCGGGGAGGGACTTCCCTCTACTATACACACGGCTGAGCGCTCTCTATGCACAGCCTGCTTCATTCTCCACACCACCCTTGAAAGCAGCTGGTGTGACCCTCATTTTGCACTGAGGCAGTTGAGGCCCAGAGGGTGAGTAATTTATCCACATCACACCCAGAAGACTGATCTAAAGTAGAACCGAGGCCAGTCTGCCAAATTTGAGATATCACACTTCGACCATTTTTTTAAGCTCATTTTTAAAATAAGGTATCACAACACACACACACACACACACACACACACACACACGTATGTATTTCCTGATCTAAACATGTATTTGCTTATAACTTTAGAAATAAAATTAAAACAACTTCGTATTCAAAAAGCAAGCAAAAACAAAAAAACCAAAAAGCAAAAACCAGGACATTTTATCTTCACTTCTGGCTTCACTCTTACTGGCTCCTTCATTGCTTTTTCCTACGTAGGAAACAAGATGTTATTTGGTGATGAAATTTTCCCTGCACTAAATCTAACATGTGATGTAGAAGGGCAGTTTTGCTGGAGAGAAACGATAGATGGCAGGTGTCCAGGACCCATTCATTGCCTTTTGAATGAAGTAGCCAGGATGTCTTTGAAGAAACATTTGCCCAGCCTAATAAGTAATCTTCCAAAGCATGGATCTCAGCAACTATTAACTCTCACAACCACTGTGGTCAATGAATAATGCTGGTTTGAATCCACCTGCATACATTTTTGTTTCCTGAGACATATAACCTGGAAATTAGATACTTTCATAGAGATATCAGATACCTACACTCCTTCAGACATGTACAGATGTTGAAACTGACCTATACCTGGGAAACGTCCATGCCAGATGAAGTCTGCTGACTATTTCTTATCTAAGTGGGCTGTTTCCAGGAATCCTGGGAAACCAGCTTCCAAAAGAACCAAACAAGTTATTAGCTGCTGGACAAAGTATTCTAAAGAGGAAGGAAAAAAATAAAAACATGTACAATTGAAACAACCTGCCTAAGCAACCAAGAGATGATATGAAAACAAGTCAGTCCGAGTCTCTAAACAGGATAGAAATCCGGAATAATTCCAGGTAATACTCTGAAGCAAATGAATGAAGTACAGGCTAAAGAGAGGCCATTAACAGTTTCCCACCATCATGGCGGAAGTGCTGTCATGCTTACTGCAGATCCAGTGCTCACGACCAGTATGCCCAGTTGCATGAACATCAGAGCATCATGAGGTGCCAGGAAAAAAAAAAGAGAAAAGAAAATGAACTTTCCTTCATATACTCAAGTGGTACAAAACAAAAACTATCTTTCTGCATTCTGTCCACTTTTTTTATTTCTCTCAACCTCTGGTGAGGGAACAGAATCAAATTCAATAACGTGAGTGTTTTGGTTTCTCTGAAATCAAACTACAGCCTAAATCCAAATATTTTCTTACTCTTCTTTACTATATAACCAACATCAAAAAATCACCTCCAAGGAAGACATGAGAAGGAGTATGGACGCTTCTCCTCTGTCCTACCCTACCATACAAAATGTCCTCTGCACTTGCTGGCTATCTTCCTAGATGAACAGACATGCTTGCTGGTCTCTGATCAGTTCCCAAAGCTATCTATCATAACGGCTACCGTTAAGGATTTACATTTTCAAGTAGAAATATAATTCTTGCCTGTCCAAAACCTCCAACAATGCCTATTTTCTTGCAGAATAAAATCTCAATTCTCTAGCACGGCCCTTCAGGCTACTACAATTCAGTGATTTCCAACTTTCCCAGCACACGTCCAATAGACCCATTTGTGCGTGTGTCACACAACTATGTTCAGTTTTCTAAATGAATGCCAGAACGATTTATTTCTATCCTATGGTGATATATTGTGTACCCTAATAAACTTGTCTGGGGATCAGAGGACAGAGCCAGCCACTAGGTTAGACACAGAGGCCAGACAGTGGTGGCACACACACCTTTAATCCTATCACTCGGGAGGCAGAGATCCATCTGGATCTCTGTGAGTTCAAGGCCACACTAGAAACAGAGCCAGGCAGTGGTGGCTCACACCTTTAATCCCAGTACTGGGAAACACACACACACCTTTAATCCCAGGAAGTGATGGCAGGACAGAGAAAGGTATATAAGGTGTGAGGAGACAGGAACTAAAGCTGTTCAGCTGAGACCCTTTCAGGTGAGGACTCACAGGATTTCAGTCAGGTGATTCATGGAGTTGGTGAGGTAATAGGTGGTGGCTGTGGCTTGCTTTGCTTCTCTGATCCTCAGGCAAGCTTTATTTGGGTACACAACATGTCACCACACTATCCAACATTTTTCAGGCACCAATGCTTCAAAGAACTTCCCACAAAGGTGCAGGAACTATGTTTTGGCCTTTCCTCAACCAGCCACCCCCACCCTCCATGCCCCATCATCAGAAATCCCCTTTCTCAACACATGTGGATATTCTTGTCTAAGTCTGTCCTCAGCAAGGAAACAAATGAATTTCTCCTTCCTTCCCTCTCACAGATCATGAGGAAACTCTTTACCATTTCATAATTCGATATCTGTACAACACTTTATGGTTTGCAAGAATGTGAACATAGATTGTGTCTAAACTATTTTAAAAGTCCATGTTTCTGGAAATATTTTCTTAGGGAGAAAAGAAAGAAGTTTTTCCCAGACCTCAGGAAAGTTACTTCTGTTTAAATATTTTTATTTACAAAATAAGAATAACAACACAAAATTAAGGAATCCTTAGTAATTCTGTATTTTTTTTAATCAGGCTACACATCCCCAAATACCTTATACAGTTCACATACAGCAAATGACGTCCAATAAACTATTTTTTAAAAATTATTACTTGGCACATATATTCAGTTTGAACTACACAGTATTTTTTTTAATGAGCCGACATCAAAAACTAAACATTTACATAAAATCCAGACCAGCTACCCAGCTCCTGTCTTTTTTCTCTCAGAAGAAGAGAACATGGATGAATTAGAGGGGAGAAGAAAAACACTATGTTCCTATGTGATAATAACATCCTGGTGTTGAGTGGCTGCCTGACGAAGAAAGGGTTTGTTACCAGTGTGTCACCGTCTTCCCCAGTCCTTACTGCCTCCCTGACACTAACGTGACTTTTATCAACTTGTTGAAGTGAAATGCGGGTCTCAGTCCTCTTTTGTCAACATACATTATTCCTTTTCTCATAGAAGGTATCATAGTTACTTTTCTGTTGCAGTGATAAGACACCATGACTACAGCAACACATAGAAGAAAGGGTTTGTTTGGGGTTTATAGTTCCAAGGGTTAGAGTCTATGACCATCATGGCAGGCAGGGAGCATGTCAACAGGAAGACAAGCACAGCTCTGGAGCAGTAGATGAGAGCTTACATCTTGATCCATAAGCATGAGGGCAGAGAGAGCTAATGGGGTCACCAGCTACTCAATACCAGGACATTATTATCACATAGGAACACAATTACTTGTCTTTTACCTCTGATTCCTCCTTACCCTCTTCTATAGAGAAGAGAAAGACAAAAGCTGGATAACTGCTCTGGATTTTATGAAAATTTTTAGTTTTGATGTTAGCTAAGTTTAAAAATACTATGTAGTCCAAACTGAATGTATGTGCCAAGTAATAATACTTTAAATAGTCTATCAGTTTGCATTTACTATGTGAGAACTGTATAAAATTCTCTGGAAATGGTCTGGCCTTTTGAAACCTCAAATTCTGCCCCCCAGTGATATACCTTCATATCCTTCCCAAACAGTTCCACTAACTGGAGACCACATGTTCAAATATATATGCCTATGGGAACCATTATCACTCAAACTACCACAGAAAGGAAATGCATCAGAATTGAAAAGATGATGAATAACCCAAGAGGAATTCATGCTTTAAGAAGAACAGAAACAGCCAAGCTCCATGGGTGTGAACACTATTTTTACACATTTAATAGCCAAAGATAGTGAATCTACACTTTACGGTTGACCTGCTTCATGCACTCATATTCCCAGCCTAGTCTCTGGAGGCATTTGTATTTCTATTACTTGGTCAAGATTGTCAACTCCATGAAAAAAGAGACATTTTTCTGATACTGTCTGTGGTCATGACCTCCATGCTTACATCAATGCCTGGTGCAAAGTCAGTCTTCAGTAAATGCTTAAGTCAACATAGTTTGTCAAATGAAAACGGTAAGGGAAAGAGCTGTATGAAAGCATCTATAGATGCCCAGTGGCATGTATTGTAAAGCAATGTAACAATGGAAAGATGAAATCTTCATTTACGATCTCACCAGAAAACGTAATAAAGATAGACAAAGAGGAAATCCATGTCTCCTTTCCATTGACCAAACCCCACACCCCCATACACTTGTTTAATGGGTGTCGGTAGACATTTCCTGCAAAAGGACAAAGGGCAGATATTTCAGGTTTTTCACATCTCACAGCATCTGTCACAACTCCTCAATTCTGTTGCTTAGCCTAAAAGGAATCATGGACAATAGGGAAGGAAATGAACATGGTTGTGTTCCAGGAAAACTTCAACAGTAGAGCCATATTGTATCATAGAACAGAGTTTTTTTCAACATTATTCTAAAACATGGAACTTATAGTTTGGTGAACTGTATGTGGTGAGAGAGAGAGAGAGAGAGAGAGAGAGAGAGAGAGAGAGAGAGAGAGAGAGAGACTCTAAGCAACAGAAACTGACATAATCACTTGCAGAAAAATATGTCAGATATAAGACAATTTTGACCCTTGAGATCTCCATTGTGTGAAAAATACTACTAATGCTAGTTCATATGTGGGCCACAAAATAGACCAGAAATTTCTAAAACTCTGTTGACAGCCATTACCTGTGATTCACTGATGTCAGTGACTAAGTGAGATGACTGAACATCTAAAAGAATGTCAAAGGAGCCGCAGCAGAAATCCCCTCCTGTGTTCTGCCCTCTGCAGCCAACATCAAAGCCCAAATGGTGAGAAATGAAAGCATGTCTTCCTTTTCCTGTGCTCCAAGATGGCCACCAGGTCTTGGGTGTTTTAAGAAGAGTTCACGGTATATGACAAACGAATTTGTCTGAAAGAAAGATGGCAAAAGCTTGGAGCATAAACCTTTTTGGGATCTGGAGGACCTACCACAAGGAGGCTCCGAAGATGGGAGAGATTTGCAGCCACAAAAGGAATGTGTGCCCAGGTACCCAGCCCAACAACAATCCAAGCTATGGCCTCTAAGGAAGGCAGCAGAGCATCTCCCCTGAAGAAACTGCTAAGTTTAATCCCTATAAACTGACAACATGAGAGTCCATCCTCAGCCCATCCCACTGTCACTGGACTCTATGCCCAACACAGACATGGAAAGAACGTCAGTCATTACTGAAACCGAATTTCCAGCAATTGGAATGAGATCGAGGATTCCATCAGATTAAATCCGATTTCAAGAAGAGAAAGAAATTTCTTACACTGAAGTGTCGGGGTGGAAAAAAAGGCCTCTGTAGCTGTAGCACTTTTTAATGAGTCACTTTAATTTTATATAGTTCAGTCACATCTCACATGAAATGCAAAGTGGAATCACTCTTATCCTCAGCCTCCTCCATTCCCAGCTCATGAGCTACAAAGTGTCAGACAGTTCTGAGCACTCTGCCTCCATCCTGGGAGGGAGATACTATTATTGCCCACTTACTACTTACTGATAAAGAAACGAAGGCAGAGTGCTTGCATAACTAAGTAAGAACCAGGGCTGTATGCCTTAGCAGTATGACTAGGAAGTATGACTATGATCTTCACCGGCTGGCTCCTCCCTGCATCTTCAGGCTGCACAGCAGCCTCCCACCTTCACACAAGCAACGTCTAAATGATGTGGACGTCCCATCGGCCCACCATGTCCCGCTGTAGCCATAGATAGCAGATGGGGAAGCTAAACATGAAAACGAAACAAGTTTCAGTGAATAGCTGCTGATTAACTGAATGTTTTCCTTGACATTCTCCAAAAGCAGAAACTTAAAGCTCCTTTCTACAATATTGCCTATTCCACTGTTTTTAAGATGCTTTTTAGAGGTATGTTGGGATCCAACCAATCCCTCAGGGATAGAGAAAATCTGGGCACCTCTCTCACTGAAGTCAGCTGTGCCGTTACAGAAGAAAAGATGCCACCTGCAGACACGGGGATGTGGCCCCAGCAAAAAGTGGAACACACAGAGAGAGGCTGAACCAACCACAGCCGCAGGTGAAAAAGTGCACATTCAGTACCTTGTTTGTGATGTGCACTCTCTCTTCCCCCCAGACCCAAGAGGAGGATCACAGTGTGCCTGATATGAAGAGGCAAGCAGGTTAGAAAGTTGTAAAGAAGAACAAGGATCCGATTAAAATCCCACAGCATATTCTCAATCTAATCTCCTCCTTCTCCGCAACCCGATTTCAGCAATTATGTTTTATCTCCTAAATGCCTCTTCTTGTTCATAACGTTGATGATTCTCACATGGGCTGTAGACTGTTTATTCTAATTGTGTTCTTATTAACATTCCCATTTTAGATGACTACAAATAAGATGCTGACCTTCTGAAGTGAATGACTGCTTACTGTATTTTCCTCCAGGAAAAATTAACCTTGGAAATATTGCAAATTATAGCCAGGATGACATGTCCATTCATTTTTCTTCCTATTTGTTTAAGGTGGCATCTCCAACTTATTTTCTAGAAGGAAAATGGGGACAAATGCTTACTGGACCTCATGAACTTTCATGTACCAAAAAACCCTAGTGACAAGTGGCAAAGGATTCTGTAAAAGAATGCTGAACACAGCGGGGAAGGGGTTCATGAGCACCTATCCCAAGCTGAGGAGCTGTTGACAGTTGATGGCATCTGAAAGAGGTAGAGACAATGGTCTTGGTCATCGCCCCTGGTAGGTCCAGCATGCTCCAATGGATGGCCCTACACACGTGAGCCAGCACAAATTGGAATAGTTGGACAGCATTGGTGCCGCACGCCTTTAATCCCAGCACTCAGGAAGCAGAGGCAGGTGGATCTCTGTGAGTTTAAGGCCAACCTGGTCTACAGAGTGAGTGCCAGGGCAGTCAGGGCTATGTAGAGAGACCCTCTCTCAAAAAAGAAAGAAAGAAAGAGAGAGAGAGAGAGAGAGAGAGAGAGAGAGAGAGAGAGAGAGAGAGAAAGAAAGAAAGAAAGAAAGAAAGAAAGAAAGAAAGAAAGAAAGAAAGAAAGAAAGAAAGAAAGAAAAAGAAGGAAGGAAGGAAGGAAGGAAGGAAGAGGAAGGAAAGGAAAGGAAAGGAAAGGAAAGGAAGGAAGGAAGGAGGGAGGGAGGGAGGAAAGAAGGAAGGAAGGAGGG
>CABHPH010158475.1:0-16700 GCA_902168325.1 Peromyscus nudipes | reverse complement strand
AAAGAAAGAAAGAAAGAAAGAAAGAAAGAAAGAAAGAAAGAAAGAAAAGAGGGAGGGAGGGAGGGAGGGAGGGAGGGAGGGAGGGAGGGTAGGTTTCTTCCCAAAGCAAGCCTTCGAATCACTTGTTCGAAGCAGATAGTCAGTGACTTTGATTTTTTTTGCTATTTGTGGGAAGTCCCATCTTATCAGAAGCAGGATGGCATGAGCATCAACCACATTTGCCTTTAAGGAAGACTGCTCCTGAATTCCTAATTAGATAAAAAAAAAATCTTTGCATCAAAGTCTCCCTCTGATTCTTGTATCGGGGCAAGAGTTTGCTGCAGTAAAACACATTGTAACATTACAGACACCATCAATTAGAGTATGCTGTGTGAATGTGGTTCAGAAGCAGTTAAGCAGTTACACTGACCTGCTCTTGTCCAGGGAGATTTAACGGCACAACCATGATTGCCCTCCTGTGAAATTTGACCCTGAATTTGGACTCAGATTTAAAACACTAGACAAAACTACACACAGAACACAGATTGTGCATAAGCCTATAAACGTAGAGAGAAGACTGCCAGGACCGTAAGGGGTGGGTGGGGAGGAGCTGGCAGGCAGGAAGTTGTTAGCTATTGGCTTTGGGTATTATGATGGACTCTACAGTTTAAGAAGTAGAAGGAAGCTTCAAACATTGCTGCGAATAGTAGGAAATTTCCTGTGAGGAGAAAGTAGCCTTCCATTGTGGAGCAAATAAAATACACGCAAAAAGGATTGACAACATTTGGGTAGTACCGGAGGAAGAAAGTGAAAACAAAATTGTTATCTCAGCCACATTTAGCTCATTCCTTAGTCAGGAAACTGAAACATTCATTTCTCTATCCCCATGTATGCTTTAGTGTAGGTAATTATACTTAGGTTAACTAGATACTAAACATACATACACACAGCTTTCATTTCATACCTTGAATTCCATCAAAATTAAAGTTCAAAGTCAAAGAACCCTTCCAGGTATTGTAGGGGCTACGATTCAAGTCTGAGTTGTGAGCCAGTTAACTACTGCATGCAGAATTCTGGCACTCCCTGCTGAGGTCATGCTTTTCAAAACACTTTAATGATATGAAGAAGGTCCTATAAATTCTCCATCCCTATTTGCCAGCGACGCTAATCAGAATTTTAAACCACCGAAATGGAAAGCAAACAAGCACGTACACATAAAGCTATAGGAGCAATCTGCATTAATAATTTGTGAGAAATGGTTATTATGTTGCTCTCAAGTCTTCCACGGGACGAGAGGAACAGAAAACCCGACAATGTGCATGTATACAGCGGAGAGTATTTGTTATTCTGAGAATTGCGTGCTTTCCTCAGTCAGTTAAAAAGATCGCAATGATGTGACTCAGAGGTAGCAAGGAATGCATAGCACTTATCCGTCTCCATAAACAATGCCTAACGCAGCCAGCAGGGTCCGAGCATGGGCTGCATCTCTTCTGGTTTGTTTTTGCAGAAACAGCTAACCACTTAGACGGTGCTATGCATTTTTGTGTAATGTCCTCTAAGGAAGGGGGTCACTTCACATCAACCCAAGGACAAAGAATGCCTTATCTGTTTCTGCATCCAGTTCAAGGGGTCAAGCTAAATTATGACACAGTTACTACAGTTGTAGAGAAGGTTAGTGTGTGTGTGTGTATGTGTGTGTGTGTGTGTGTGTATGTGTGTGTGTGCATGTGTGTGTGTGTGTATAGAAATTTCTTGAGGATATCCTAGATAGGCTAGAACTAGTCAAAGGGTAGATAAATAAGACATCAATAGAGAGAATAAGAGCTTTTAAAAACATAGACTTTTAAATATTCAATTCATTAAGGCTTCCATTAACATTCAGCAAAGTAGACAGTAGACATAGATGCCTTGAATGACAATATTCTGGGAAAACCAATAGATACAAGCTGTCTGTCATTCCACCTGATTTGGTGCACACAAGAAAGAACTGATCTAGGATGAGAGAAGGATGCCATGAGCATGGGCACCCCAGGGAAAGACAAACATAGCTCGGGTTTGGGACACCCCATAAGGCAAACATTAGTGAGTCTATTAGGTTAACTCTACCTGTTATCCCCAGATCAGTGGTTTTAAATGGTAGAGACTCATTTTTATTTCGCATCCCAGTTCAGTTGACAAGGAGCTAGAGGCTAGGAGCTTTGCTCCACATAATAATTGAGCTCCTAGGCTAGCAGAGGAAGGATGCAATACATGGGTTATAAAGTCAGTCTGCACATCCAGCTACTTCTGGGAAAGAGAGAGAACATCATACAAAATATTTCTATATTGCACATTCTATCAGCCATCACTCAATTATATGGCGATACTTAACTATAAAGAAGACTAATAGCCGGGCGGTGGTGGCGCACGCCTTTAATCCCAGCACTCGGGAGGCAGAGCCAGGCGGATCTCTGTGAGTTCGAGGCCAGCCTGGGCTACCAAGTGAGTTCCAGGAAAAGCGCAAAGCTACAAAGAGAAACCCTGTCTCGAAAAACCAAAAAAAAAAAAAAAAAAAAAAAGACTAATAAAAGTGGTCTATATGTATAGTCATGAGGAAAGGAAAAGGTTTTCCCTAAATTCAAGCCAAATTTACTTAAATTTAAACAGACTGGATGGATGGGTAGGTGGGACAAAATTTCAAACATATGGTTTGAAGGAGAATGAGAAAATTAGGGAAAGCAAGAATACTAAAATGCTTAACGATATGCTTATGTATCAGATTTGAGGGTGGGAGATGCATAATTCTACATGGATACTTTGAATGCTGTGACCTTCTTAGTCTTCTCTCAGAGCCCCTATGATGTTGCCATAATCCACAGTACCAATTGAGTAGCACTTACCCAAGCAATACCAATCAAAGCCCATTCAAGAACATTTGGAACTTGGGTTTGAAAAAAAAAAGCTGTAATTGGGCTATTGAATTAGAAAGTCATGGCACTGGCTGTTCACCTGTCCTCTTTGTTCATATCAATAGCATCCCATGTAGGTTTGGCATTTGCCAGCTTCTTGCTGACTATGGAAATGTGGTTACAGACTGTGAGCATAAGGTATGTTATAGCTGGATTATTTCCTATAGGTAAGCCCTTTCTCCTCTATGAACTCTTCCCACCCTCTCTCATGAATTGGAAACTGGACACACCCAAAAACCAGCTCCAACTAGGCAGAGGACAGTGATCTAGAGACCGGAAAAGGAAAGAAATGAAGAGATGGAGGAGACCCAGATCCCAGGATAACTGCACAAAACAGACCATTCTTAAGGGTCATTGACAGGGCAGCTCAACCTTCCCCGAAGTTTACACAAAGTCCACGTGTGCCCAAAGCTGCAAATGCCAGTCTTTAAGAGAACTGTTAAAGACAGCAAAGATAATAAAACTGCCTGAGAGAGAGGAAGACACGCTGACATTGCTGAGTTTTCAGTACTGGCCAGATTCCTTCCTGGTGCTCTCGGATTTCATAGACACCCTTTCAATAAATGTCTATTTTTGCTTAAGCTAGTTTGAATATCTGTTACCCATAGCTGCAGAAACCTCTCTAGTTCAAGCTGTGACAGAGCAGCAACAGCAAGAAATATCTCACAGCGTCGGAAATGGCCATGTCTATGTAGCAGGTCTGTGAGCCACTCTATTGATTTTTCACAAACATCCTTAATTTTAAAAGCTTCTCTAATATGAAAAAGATTATAATAGAAACTTTCTAATGGATGAGGTTGTTTTTGTTTTGGTTTTTTTTTGGGGGGGGGAGTTGTTTGTTTTGTTTTTCATTCTTGAATTAGAATTCTCTCTTGGCCATATTTTGTCCAAGTATGCCAGACATTAGATGGGAATAATAGGACTCTCTCCAACACCAACAATGTGAGAAGCACTAACCTGCAATTTCTAATATATTGTTTTGCTTAGTCCTTCAGCCACACATATGAGGAAATATTATCTCCATTTTAGAGATAAGGAAATCGAGGTGCTAACAGATTAAGTGGTTTTCCCAAGGTCAGAGATCTAATGCCCTGCAGAGTTAGGACTCAGAGGGTGTCAGCGTTTACTCACATCTCTCTTTCCTGTAAAGCCACTAATGCCATTGTGAGAGCTCTGCTCTCATGATCTCATCTAGTCCTAACTACTGCTTGAAGGCCTGTGACACCTTCTGCCCATTATGATGTGGCCAACAGGCCTCTCTGGAGATAAAACAGATTCGGGTACCACCCTTTTGAACTTCCCATCCTCCAGAGCTATAAGCCAAATAGCTTTATTCTTTAATAATTACCTGGTCTCAGGCACTTTGTTACAGAGGCAAAATGAACAAGACAAGGACTAAAGGTGTTTACTTGCTGTCATCCCCCACTAGAGTAAAGAACCTGAAAATCAGGAAGTTCTCTCACTTATCTCTACAACCCCAGGTCTATAAGGGTAGCTTTCCAAGAAGAATAAATGACTTGAAGAAATAATGTGATATTTTTCCACTCTAGAAGTTTAATTCTGTAGTTTGTAATTCAGGGGCATGCAGATTTATCATTTATCAACCTAGTCGTGGCAAGGAGAAAATTGAACGTCAACCTGAATAAACCCAAAGATAGGAAAATAAATGTTTTTTGAAGTAATTAATGAGAATTCTGCAATCTCTAAGGTCATTAAGGAAGAGAAACTCTGTCCTAATAAGTCTTGTGTTCTAAGAATCGTGAGCAGAAAGCAAGGAATTACCTTCTTACTGGAACTGTTAGTTTTGTGCCTAACGGGGATTGTGAAGAAACTAACATGACCATCTGGGGACTTTCAGGAAATCTTAGCCAGAGCCTCTGTCGAATTCCTCAAAACTCTTCACTGTTTAGTCTTGTGTGGAAGTGTGAGACAAAGAAGAAGCTGGGTATTAGGTCTAGATGGACCAGCTATTGTTTTAGGTGACTCGATGCAGATTCTAATTCCAGCAATCCAAACATTTTAGGTAATATGAAAAGGGGAGCCACAGTTACTGGTGGAATTAGGCTACTGATGGGACTGAGCTTTGCTGCTCAGCTGGCCTTGAAATGGGCAGCTGTTCAGTAGACACAGTGTAATCACGGGACTCCCAGGAACGAAAAGGAGAATCGGAAGAGTCAGAGAATCTACAAAGCAAGTACAATCAGAGCAATGCTGCGTAAGGACCTAATTCCCATTACGGCACTAAAGACAGAGGAAGGGAGCCAAGTCCTGCCAGGTTCTCCAGTGAGTGGGAAAAGCAAGCAAGCATTCTCCCTTCAAGCTTCTAGCAAGAAAAGCAGTGTTCTCCCCAGCTTGACTTTGGCCCAGTGGCACTGGGGTGTCAGACCTCTAAGCACAGGGACCTTAGGATAATAAAATTCTGTTATTTTAAAGCACTGGGTGGGTAGTCGTTTGTTGGAACCTCAGTAGAAAAATAAGCCCTGTTGATGCTAATGTAAGACCTGTGTGACCACAGGGAACTGCAAGTACAGAACAGAAAACAAGATGGAGTAAAAGAGTATCTGTCTAACCTGAGTGACTCAAGCTGTCCTCTGGGGAACCTGCTAGAGGGAGCTATAGCTCGGGGTTCAAAGGAAGAAGGTAGTGTGATAGCTGACTGTGACCTTGACGGATGCTCAGGCGCCTTAGTACACCAGTTCTTTGAGCACAGGGAAAGAAACTGGGGCTCGGTGAGATGAAATTGCTTGCCCAACCTAGTCAATGTCACAGCCAACACAAGAACACAGTCCTCCAAATCAAAACTGCTTTAAAATTCTGCTTCGCAGGATATGGTTGTGTAGCTTGGTGTTCTTGTGCGACCCCTAACAGTGGGAGCAGGGGCTGTCTCTGACTCTTGTCTGCTTTTGGAGACCCTTTTCCTCCTGATGGATTGCCTCATCCAGGCTTACTGTGAGAGTTTGTGTCTAGTCTTATTGTAACTTCATATGCCATGTTTGGTTGATCTCCCTTGGCGGACTGCTCTTTTCTGAAGGGAAACAGAAGAGGAGTGGATCTCGGGGAGAGGATGGGGAGGGACTGGGAGGAGAGGAAGGAGGAGAAATTGTAGTTGGGATGTAACATATGAGAGAAGGATAAAAAAGGAAAAAAATTGAAAATTATGTCCAGTCTGGCTGCAACTCTGTAGTTAATACATTTCCTAATAAACTCTAAAAGTAAACTGTAGGAACAAAATACTTGTCTCTGGATAGTAAAAAAGCAAAAAGTAAACTTCAAGGACTCGGCATCAAAGAGCACTTGTGGCTCCTCCAGAGGACTTGGGCTCAGTTCATAGCACCCAATATGGCTAAAAAAAACTCACGTAACTCCATTTCCAAAGGATCCAATGCCCTCTTCTGGCCCCCATGGGCACTGCACACAATCGTACAGAGACATACATGCAAACAAAACACCCATACACATTAAATAAAAACAAAATAAGTAATAAGCTAGCAAAAAAATGGAGTTTTATTGTTGACTAGGAAAGACATACTCTAAATCTAAGATGCATCATGCCATTGGATGGGGCGAGACTTTTTTGGAGTCCTAGTAGCTAAGCATCATGAAAACCTCACCTAGTTGGCCCCAGTGAGCCATATTAATCTGACCACATTTGAAGAATGGCAGGAAGACCCGAAGCGTCTTTGGAATTAGTCTTGTTCCTTCAGTGGGTATTATAGCCATCAGTCTGAGCCAAACCTAGCAACAATGACAAGAGCAGATAGCATTACCAGGCACTTGGTGATGTCACCATGTGGACTAGCATGGACCAGTTTGAACGCCTTACATCATCCCTCCATTTAATCCTCACAGCTGTTCCAGGAAGCGTCAAACACTCACATAGAGAGAGGCTGAATAAGTCCCTCAACAGTTGTTTCAATGAGAACTTGTGGGTCTGGGGAAATGTGCTGGTTAGCTTGAACTGTCAATGGGACACAGTCTAGCATCACCTACAAAGAGAGTCTTAATGGTGCATTAGCTAGAGCAAGTCAGCATGTGGATGTGCCTGTGGGGATTGTCTTGACTATTAACTGAGGTGGGATGCCCCTTCCTCAGTGCAGGTGACACCATTTTATGGCTAGACCTTACACTGTGTAAGAGTAGAGAAAGCCAGCTGAGCAAGCAAGTAGGCAGCATGGGTGGATGTGATACAATTAGCTGTTTCCAATCCCTTCCCTCTGATGTCTCTCTTCTGATGGACTGGAACCTGGAACTGTAAGCCACATAAACCCCTCCTTGTCTTTTGAGGGGGTATCACATCGACAGAAACGAAACCAGAACAGAAACGATGAACTCTTAAGGCTGCGATTGAAAACTGAGGTTCTTCACTATGCCACAGTCCTCCAGTGGCCCTACATATCCCAAGAAGATACAAGATTCAGCCATTTCCTAATCATGAGCATTGACATGAGAAACTCAGTAATGAGTAAGTAATGTCTCAAATACAAAAAAAAAGTCTCACAAGTCGCTAATAGAAGCCTCGTTCTGGATGTGGATAGCTGTCAAGTGACTCTTACCTTAGACAATGGAGTACATGAGATGAAAATCACGTCTTACCTATGCAATCCCATGCCTGGCATCAATTCACCATACAAAGAAGAACAGCCCAAGGTCAGCCACTAAGTTTGGAGTAAGTCATCAGGTTTCAAAACATGATACCAGCACTCAGTATGACCTTAGGGAAGTTTTATTTAACTTCTTTGAATTTCATATGATTTACTTAAACAGAAAAGAGCATAATAAAGAGCTGTGTCTTATAAGGTTGTTATAAAGGCGAACAATACAGCACATTAAAGAGGCTCAGTCTCGCATGTGTACTTGATAAATAATAAACAACGTGGCATTGCTTGGAGTGATTTTCATCTTTTCTCTGACTTCCAACATATTTTTTAAATGCCCCCTAAACTTCAACATCTCCTAAGTCCTCTCCTGAGTATCATAGAAAGTCTACTTAAAGGCAAATTTTTAAATTAAAGAAAACACCATCAAAAAGACGAATGAGTCCTTGAAACTCAAAAGGCTATCATTTGAACCATGATGATGGCTATGAGAGACAATGGGAAAACTTGTGCATGTGTACAGGGCAGCATTAAGGGAAGTGATCCACGTGTTCTCTCATGGGACCAAAGTCACTTCTCCTATCTACCCATAGGTAGTCCCTTATGCCAATTTCGTGTTCTTCCAAGTACTGCTCATGTGGTTTGAGTTCCCAGAAGATACTTTATCCTGGCCATCTGGCAAAGAACTATTACTGAGCATGTCCCATGCACAAAGCATGATAGTAGATCTCGTGACCATAACAGTCTCCAGCCTTGAGGAATATATAGTCTACTTGGAGAGACAAAATGTCCCTTCCATGGAAAGTAACTAAAATAAGTACCATAACCAAAGCACAAAGTATGTTTACTGGAGAATTCTATTAGGTCTCATATTTAACTGCTTGTGCAGGTTGAATGTTGGTAGCTTTCAGGATGAACTAATAAAGTCTCTCAAGGGTTAATCAGAGTAGTAGCATTTTTGCTGTTTTTGGTGTTGTGTTGGGGCAATTGGGTAAGTGGGTAGGTTTGGGTTTATGTGTTTTGTGTGTGAATGGATACACATGCATATAAATACACTGTATATGGAGACCAGAGGTCTACATCTGATGTTTCCATCAATCTCATTTAAGATTTATTTTTATTATTTTTAATTATGGGGGGCACTGTTACAAGCATGTAAATCCAGCTGCCAGAGAAAGTCCGTCATCAGATCCCTCTGGAGCTGGGGTTACAGGTGGTTGTGAGTTGCCTGACGTGATTGCTGGGTACTAAGTTGAGGTTGTCTGTAAGAGCAGTGCACACTCTTCACCATTGAGCCATCCCTCCAGGCACGCAACCTTAATTTTTAAAACCAGGGTTTCTCGGTGAATCTGTATCTTCTCAATCCAGCTAGGCTGACTAACTAGCCAGTTTCCACAGTCTTCCTGTCTCTACTTCCCCGGTGCTGGGGTCACAGGTAGGTGTTGGGGATCCAGCCTCAGGCTCTTATGTTTTCCTAGCAAGCACTTTATCAATTAAGTCATCTTGCCAGCTCCTCAGAAACTACTCATTAAGCACAAGACGACAGATCACAGCTCAGAAAACCACATGAATTCATCCTCTAATATTTTGGCTAAGATCTCATCCTGACAGCAGATGATACATTCATGTGCAGCTCTGTCTCCCAGCTACCTTGATCGTGAGTTAAGGGAAGTGGCCACATTTTGGCACATCTCCTTGTCACTTACAGAGGGGCTCGATTAACAGTGGTTGAATGACTATGGCTCCTCCGTTTATGAGCTATAACTGACATTACTGTGTGAAGTTAAAGATTTTTATCATATTTGACTTTCGATAATCATCCCCTTTAGTCTGATAAACCCAGGCAATAGACAGATTCAATTATTTGCTCACAGTGTGTTTTCCTAATTAAGCCGCATAATTCTTAAACGTAATCCTCTGTGGGCTGGGGGGGAGGGGGGTTGTATAACAGCTAAATTGTAGATTGCTGGCTAGTGTGTGCATCATCCTGGGTTCCACCCTCAGACCACAAAAAAAGTAAATAACCTTCAACTTTAAAAAATTGGCTTATTTGGGGCTAATATTTTCAGACTGCATAGTAAGATGCCAGCATACATGTGGTGGTATTGTGTTCCCCAAAATATTGTGCACCCTAATAAACTTATCTGGGGTCAGAGAACAGAACAGCCACTAGATACAGAGGACAGAAAATGGAGGCACACACACCTTTAATCCTAGCATTCCAGAAGCAGAGATCCATCTGGATCTCTGTGAGTTCAAAGCCACACTGGAAACAGCCAAGCATGGTGACTCACACCTTTAATCCCACAAAATGAGCCTTTAACCCCAGGAAGTGATGGCAGAAAGCAGAAAGGTATATAAGGCATGAAAACCAGAAACTAGCTGGTTTAGCTTTTAGGCTTTCAAGAAGCAGTTCAGCTGAGACCCATTCAGATGAGGACAGAGAGGCTTCCAGTCTGAGAAAACAGGATCAGCTGAGGAATCGACGAGGTGAGGAAGCTGTGGCTTGTTCTGCTTCTCTGATCTTCCCGCATTCACCCCAATAACTGACCTCAGGTTTGATTTTATTAATAAGACTCTTTAAGATTCGTGCTACACATACACTTGGAAAGAACAGTGCTGTCCACAGCCACTCCACTGTTGGCCCACCCACTCTTCCATGTGTCACATATCATTGCCTCTTCTGGGAAAGTCCTTTTCTACCCCCACCCTGTCCATCTATTTCCCTCATCAGGTCACCTCATCACTGTCCCTGGGTTTCCAGCTTCTACTGAACCCTCAGCAAAGGTTTCTCAGACAGTTTGTGAACTGCCAGAACCTGTACCTCTCCTTGACCACAGTGATTATCATTGACAAACTAACATCTCCTATTACTCTTGTGATTGCGTCACACATGTCTGCTTTTCCAGACTGTAAGATAAAACGTGAGCATAACATGTGCATATTTTGAACTGACATCTAAGAGTTGTACATGTGGTGTGGGGGGGCACACTGTAGTGTTTCAGTACATCCATACAGTGCATTATGATCAGAATGACGTAATGGGCCCCCTGTACCTGTCAACTTCCTTTTGACTATATCCACTGTTTCCAGCTTCTGATAACCACTCTTCTATTCTCTACTCTGTGATATAAACATTTTTAGCTTCTATGTATAAGTGAGGACATAGGATATGTATCTCTCTGTGCCTGATTTATCTTACTCAACCCCATGTCGTCTGCGTTTACCCAGGTTGCCACAAATGACAGGATTTCACTCTTTTCTGCAATTGAATAGCAATTCCTGTATACGTATGTGCCACAGTGAATGCTTGCATTAACTCTATCTGTATATTTAGCTATTGTAAATAGTGCTGTGATAAGCATAGGTGTGCAGGTAACTCCTCAATATACTAATTTTCCTTCCTTTGGATATAGACCCAGTAAAGGAGGCTGCTGGATCATACAATTAATTCTATTGCATTTTTCTTTTCTGAGGAACCTCCTTACTATTTCCTAGACAGCCAGAATATAGAAAGAGTTTGAAACATTCAATTTCACATAATAATATTAATTTAAATGGGCAAACAAGCAAAGGTCAAAAGAAAACAAATCACCAGCAAGTATATGGAAATACCCTTAATATCAGTAGTTATTAAGAAAATGCAAATCAACATTTCAAGACACTATTTCATTCTAGTTGGAATAGTAGCATCCAAACACAAAAAGTGAGTGTTGGCGATGATCTGGAGAAAGGAGAATTGTCAGCCCTCCCTCGTTCACCATTAAGCTTGTACCACAGAAGAATGACATATGCATACAATACAATATATATGTGGGGGCAGGGGGATCAGGATCTGCCACTGGTCTATGGGCAGGCTTCTGGAATCCAGTGCCTGTAGTGTGACACCCTGCATGGTCTTGGTGCAGTGGGAAGGGGCTTGGACCTGCCTAGGCTCAGTGTGCTGGACTCTGTTGACTCCCCCTGGGAGACCTCGATTTGGGGGATGTAGGGTTGCTGGTGGCTTGGGAAAGAGGGCTAGGGGTGGGAGGAGGGAGGAGGGGGTGTTGTGGATAGTATGTGGGATGAGTAGAAAATTTCTTAATAAAGAAAAATGAAAAGATTGCCTCGGGCATTTTCTGTATGTCAATATGGAAGTTTATTTAGATTTTAGACTATGTATATCATTAAATGAATCCACCATAATCAGTGGCTTTGTGGCATATGCCAAGAAAGAGGAAATAAGTGTGTTAGTGTTGTATTGTAGAACTGTACATTGTGGGGTTAGCAGGAGACTCAAGTAGTGTCAGCCCCTCAACATGGGAGCTAACCTGAGGACCAGGTGGATGGCAGGGTGGAAGGATGGTTCAAGCCTGTATTTGGTCTTGATCAACCTTCATTTTCTTACGGGTGTACTTGTGTACATGCTTTACTGTATGTACATGTGAGCAGGTTTATTGAACATAGGTACGTACATATTCATAGAGGTCAGAGGTTGACATGAAGTGTCTTCTTCAACAGCTCTGCACCTTATTTTTTGAGACGAGTTCTACCATTGAAACTGGAGCTTACTGGTTCAACTAGACTCACTGGCCAGAAAGCCCCAGGGATGCTCCTGTCTTTTTCTCACAGTGTTGGGGTTACAGGCATGTACTTCCATGCCCATCATGTTACAAGGGTGTGGGGTATTTGGATGCAGGTCCAAATGCTTGACAAGTACTTCACATCTTTCCAGCTCCTAACTGATGGTTAAATGAAGGCTCTCTTAGCCACACTTGTGATCACAGGCCTCACCTAATGGCTTGTAGCAGAAATAGGAGACAACTTACCTGAAGTAACTGCTTTTTCCAAACATTTCACATATGTTTTCCTGGCATTAAAATGCTAGAAATTAGGCTGGAAAGATGGCTCATAGATTAAGAGCACTGGCTGCTCTTCCAGAGGTCCTGAGTTCAATTCCCAGCAACCACATGGTGGCTCATAACCATCTATAATGGGATCTGGTACTCTCTTCTGGTGTGCAGGCATGCAAGCAGGCAGGCAGAACACTGTGTACATAATAAATAAATATTTTTTAAAAAATGTTTAAAAAATGACATATGCATACAATATATATGTGTGTGTGTCTGTGTGTGTGTATATATATATATGATACACATACCCAAATACACAAGACAGTTTTATCTGTGACCTATATATAATGAATGTATAATCAGTGTCCAGTAAATACTAGTATTAAATGAAATCATCAAACTTTATCCATGAATCATCAAGAAAAACATGCCAGGATGGCTGATTCTTGCCCAGAATGACTTGACAGCCACGAAGTAGAGATACATTTTCAACTGACTCATTCTGTCATTTTACCTTCCCAAGGAGACGTGAAATGTGGCTTCGGTACATCAGGACTTGAAATAGTGCCTGAAAGTCCACACTGCCAGTAAACACTCAGAGAATCATGGAGTACATTCTGCAGTTCATCCAGAAGGTAAAACAAGGACTGGTACTTGGCTCAGTGTGAGAGAACAATACCTAGCATACTTGAGACACTGGCTTTGACCCCTAGAATCTTGACCATTTTTGGTCAAATTAATTCACCTGGAAGCATCATGTTACCACTCCCCTACTAAATATGGTCCTTCCTCACTGCCAAACCCAACATCCCCTCCCTATCTCTTCCTCAGTTTCTGTTTCTTTTTTTTTTTTTAATGATGCCTTCCTCTCCTGACCATGTGCTAAAAACACAGAAAGGGTTTTGAAAAGTGGAGAGGAATTAGGCCTGTTCAAAACCTAAAGATCTATACAGAGACCTAAATGAACTATACAGAGGTTTGTTTCCTGGGTTTTCCTTTTGCCTTATACATCCCAGACTAGATTCTAGTGATGTCAGAACTGAGACACCTCAAAGGTTAAATAAACAAATAAATGTGATATGGAGAGATGTCTCAGTGGTTAAAAGCACCCACATCAGATGGCTCATATATGCCTTTAACTCTAGTTCCAAGGGACCCTCCCCATTTTGGCGTCTGCACCTATGCAATCTGTGAGTCCCTACCTCAATGCCAAAGAGGTCCGAATTATCTGACAAATATTTTAAAGACTCAAGCACTAAAAGGCTTTAAGAAGCAATTGCAAAACACCTAAGACAAACGAAGACGAGAAACTCTCCACAGAGGTATGGAAGACATAAAGAGAAGCCATGAAATTTTCAGAAGTGAAAAAAATAAAAAAAAGTAAAAGAAAGACAGCCGATTGGCTCAACAGAGCAAGTGAGACAGGTAAGGAAGCAACGACCCTGAGAGAAAGCGACAGATAGAGGCCAAGACAAAGAAGAGAGAGGAAACAGACTCAGGAGGTGAAAAAAACCACAGGGACCCCTGGAACTGTAGCAGATGGTTTAACAGCCCTGTGCTTAAGTCCTGGAGAAGTAGGACGCAAACAGAGCTAACACAAGCATACAACAACAGCAGGAAACTTTTCAGACTGCTCAAAGTGATTCAACCTCACTGGTAACTAAGAATTGAACAATAAATTCATGTTTTATTCTTGGCTTCTCTAATTGGCAAAATTATTTAGGACCAGTAACTTCCAAGTTGGTGAGGATGTAAGAAGTGGGGACTCTTAAAAAGTCACTAGCTCTTTCCATCGGCGACGTACTTACGAAGGTTTTGGAAAGCAGCATTCCGGCTATTGCCGTCAAAGTCACAAATGTGCACACTCACTGATATTGAAATGCTACTTCCAGAAATAAATCTACCCCATGAAATAACCACATGTGCTCAGAAATAAACAGATAATGTATATTTCATAAAGGCTATTTCTGACAATAGGTGGGATAATGAAAAATTATACATAAAGGTGTCTGTGAGATACAAATGGTTAATGATGGATGGTCTATTTGTACTATAAATATGATTCAGTTGTGTAAGATATAAAGTAGACTTACTCACTTTGATATGAAAAATGCTTTCAAAGTTATAATATGTAAACTACAGTCCAGTCCCTTAGAGTACAATGTGCAGAAAGTGGGCACAGAGATGAGAAACTTTTAGCATGACACCTGACTCCAAAGTGTGTCTACTTAGAAATCTACACAATTGAAAAAACAGAAAGTGTGACTGTATTGGTTGTGCTTCCTATCACTGTAATAAAATAACTGAACAGCAGCAGTTTCAGGCAGACTTGTTATGGTCACAGTTTCTAAGGACAACAGTCCATCATGGCGCAGAAGGATGGTGGTAAGAGTGATTTCATTTGTGGTGATGGGAATATGCAGGCGATTTTCTCCTATCTTTGCAGATCAAGAAGTACTGGGTATGATGGGAAAGAGACAGGAATAACAAGTCCATCCAAACCGACTCCCAGTGACCTACTCATCACAGAGCCGATCTTCTAAATGCTCTAAACCTCCCAAAACAGCACATAGTAACCAAGTGTTCAAACACATGAGCCTGTGGGACATTTCAGACTCCAGTTCTAGCAATTACTACACAGAACGATTAGTATAAAGAGAGAGGGGCTAAGAGGGGACCAAGTTTGATAGGGGTGGAAGACAAAAGCACATGTTTATACTTTTGTCTCCATTCTTTGTCTCTTTGAGCTTTGCCAATTTTTCAAAGGTGTGTTGATTATTAATTGTATGACAAAAAGATTATGGAGCGATAACTCTTTGTCCTTAAAAATAACACTAGGAAAGAACGATCAGAACAGTAATAGTCACTTACATTTATTGTCTACAAAATCAGGGGGCAGACATTCAACCAAATGCTTGCCCCATATTTGTCTATTCAAGAAAGCTCTGTGAGATAGTATGTGCTATTTTAAGCACTTTAACTACAACTCTGGTTTTCTATCGCATCAGTATGGTTGCAAGGTCCCATTTCACAGACAAAGTAGTTAAACCAAATCTTGATACCTAGTAGCTGAACTAGCTGCTCAATTGGGTTATCTGACCCCAATAATGATAATCCTACCTCCTCTATGACAGAAGTAAAGGAACTCACACTGCACAAGAAATCTTGTTTTCCTATCTACACTTGTGCTTATCACAGAGGTAGCAATTTGTCTCAGCATACAGAGTACTTGCTGCTCAAACATGAGGACCTGTGTTAGGATCCTCTGCATCCACATAAAAGGCATGTGTGGCGCACTGGCCTGTAACCCCAGCACCTGAGGGCAGAGACAAGTGGATCCCCAGGATACATTGACCAGCCAGACTAACCAAAATGGTGATCTCTAGTCTCAATGAGGGACCCTTGCTGAAGAGGTGAGGTGGGGAGCAGCAGAGAAAGACATCTGAAGTCAAATTCTGGCCTCTACATGCACATGCATGTGCGTACGCGCGCGCGCACACACACACACACAGAAAGAGAGAGAGAGAGAGAGAGAGAGAGAGAGAGAGAGAGAGAGAGAGAACATAAATCTATAAAATAAACTAGAGGCATTTATAATCTTGCACCTCTAAAATGACAGGGCAAAAATATGGTGGTATTATCTTTGATTACATTTGATATATAGCCATGATACTAAAATAATGGCTATTAAGCAAATCCTGACAAAACAAGCTAATTAATGTTAGTGTACGGTTACCTAATATTCCCTGGATTGAGATAGGCAATTCTAAATGATAAGCAAGGATTAGCTAGTGCAACATCTTAACCCCTTAAAAAAATTAAACATGACCAAAAAGAGAAGGAAAAGCTAACCGTATATCTTCTTTGAACATCATTATTCAAAGAGAATGTTTACCGTACAGTTGGAAGCTGCTTCCCCGAAGCACTGGTGAAGTTAACGAGTATGCGTCTTTCTAAAATTAAAGGAAGCACTTGACACACACAGACCTCTTAGGCTTCTGCGTCTGCTTTTATTGTCTAAGCTGTGCAGCATGAACCAACACATCTACAAGGTTACGATGCCCCCAGTACAAGGGCCTTAGAAAGTTTGAGGCAGAAACAGGAGACAGGACCCAATTTTCCCCCACAGTAGGAACCACAAACCCCCACATATGTGGCATTTATCTATGCAAAGAGGATCTGATCTGCTGTGTCAGCGACATATCTTAATGGAAGCTACACTACAATAAAATCTACCTAGCTCTCAAAAGAAAGAAATATACCACTCCTGAGTGTGAGACAGGAATCCTGGTAGGGACATTCACTACACACACACACACACACACACACACACACACACACACACA
>CABHPH010158474.1:10831-21444 GCA_902168325.1 Peromyscus nudipes | reverse complement strand
GCTATTAATTTATTATCCAGGCTATTAATTTATTATCCAAGTCCTAAGTTCTCTCCTTACAGTTTGTCCTTGGGTGTTGTCATGTAACCTTCCTGGGCTTCAATTTCCTGCTTTGTAAAAGAACAGACTGGACTAGGTGATGGCAAAAGAGGTTCATGCCTAATAATTAACCCATCACAGGTGGCCTTCAGCTTACTCATACGGAACTGATTTCCTAAGATTGTTAGGAGTTACAGGGCAGCGGGAGCCTGACTCCCAGCTCAGACCTTCCCTGCTGTTTCTTTCTATGTAATAAATGTAGTGACTCCTATTTATGTGTCTCTGCAACCTGAAGGGTTGATGAAACAACGGCTTCTGCACAATCGATCTCTCTCCTTGTCGAAGTGACTATGTCCATTTGTAGATGCCGTTCACCACCGCTGGCAGGACTCTGAACTCAGGCCCGTGCCAAGGGCGGTGTATGGATCCAAAGAGGAAGCTGGATTCTGAGCATGCGTGTAGCGTCTCCTCTTCTCTGGCTGTTTTAATTCGAAGTGTTTCCCCGCTAGTTTCTAGAGAGACATTGTGGTGTGCCATAAATGCTGGACCAGACAGTGACTAGTGTACAAAGACAGAGGAGACATCCCCTGGTTCTCAACCATTTGGCTTCAGACAGAGCTCCGAAGATTTCTCATGTACAAGGCAAATCATGTAACCTCTGACTGTGTGTTTCTATGTTTATAAATGGAAAACGATAACGTTCACCTTGAGTGTGTGGCGGATTGATACATAGTTACGTGTCTAGGGCTCTGGTGCCTGGCATTAGTTCTTTCGTTTTCCCATCCCCTTTCCTTTATTCAGGGCAGTTGATGAGGAAGAAGAACTAGAAAAGGGCGAAACTCCAAATTCCTGATGTTTCTGAGATGACTGCAAAGATCTCGAAGATTTTTCTAGAATGCAGACATGATCATCTTGAATGCCTCCTTCGCTCAACTTTCCATCTCACTAGGGCTCCCCCTACTTTGGGAAGCGAGAGGAACAGAGCAACTAAGAATATGCTGGTTGGTGTGACCCATTGTACCGTGTGGGGTGTTTGTAGAGCACCAGGTGTTTTAGTATTTGAGAACACAGTGGCCAACAACCCTGACAGGGTGGATGTCTCAACTCTAGGGAAAAGGATGCCTACAATTTCCAGACAACCTGAATCCAAACCAAACAAACCAGCATTATTGTTTCTGTACAAATGAAAGGACACCAGAACCAGCCTGAAAGAGATGTCTATGAGGGACATCTTATCATCTCCCTGTCAGCCTCTGTCCTCTGTCCCATCAGGGTCAAGGGTAGGGAGAGGTGTGTCAAATGAATTAGATGCCGCCTTGTCTGTCTTCAGAGCAATGTGGAACTGAGAACTAGGGTAGAGAAGAGAAGGTGGATCCTTCCCATCAAAATATGGGGGCTTGAATCAGATAGAGGGGACTAGAGAGAAAGTGCATGTAATGTGAGACATGAATCTTAGCCCTGTAATGACATGTAATATAACTCTACAGCACTGGGTTGTAGACGGATTTTCCTTTGGGCCCCCAGCTCAGAAAAATGACACAGAGACTTGTTATTAATTATGAAAGCCCGGCCTATAGCTTAGGCTTGTCCGACTAGCTCTTATAACTTAAAAACCCATTTCAATTCATCTACGTGTTGCCACGTGACTCTTAGCCACTGTTACCTCTCCTCCTGCATGTCTTGCTCTCTCTCAGCATCTGGTTGGCGACTTCGCCTTTCTTTTTCCCAGAGCTCTCTCTGTCCAGAAGTCCCTGCTGTACCTCCTGCCTAGCTATTGGCCATTTAGCTTTTTATTAAACTAATCACAGTGACACATCTTCACACAGCGTAAAGGAATATTCCACAGCCGTGGGCCTGCACACCACCCTCAGTGCATCTGATCCCCAGGGGCTTATCACAGTCAGCCCTAGTTACTGCTTGGGTGGAAGAAAGTTCTGAGTGTGGTGGTAGGGATTGTTATGATATGGCACTCGAGAGGCCTTGGCGGGTTGGGCCAAGGTGCCCCACGGGTGAGGGAGACATGCCATGCAGATGCAGTGGCAGGTGGCGTGGCGCAGTGGAAAGTTACTCACAGCATACAGGCATGGCATCACCGTGGAAAGTTTATTATAATGGGGGGGGGAGAGAAAGAGAAAGGGAGGGGAAGAGGGAAAGTGAAAGTGTGTGCTACCTCATGGCGAGAAAAGGGAAAAAGGAAAAGATGAAGAAGGAGGGAGGGGCTTTCCCTTAAAGGAGGCTTTCACATAAAATGACATCAGGATGCTGGGCGGCCTCAGGGCGTGGTTCAGAATGCCAACAGTGATGCTTTTGTTCAAGAAGATGCGTGCAAGGGAAACTTTGAGTGGTTAACCCAAGGACAGCAAAATGACCTCGTAGAGTGACTTCAAGCTGAAGTTAGGAGTAAGTAGTCTCATTAGTAAAGATGAAAGAGGAGACCCAGCTTAGGGAGAGAAGACGGTCAGTTTGTATGACACAATTTAGCATCTGAACTGAGGTAAAAGATGAGGCTTAAAAAGATTTAATTTATTATTTTTGATTATGTGTACATGTGTGTCTTTGCATGTGGGTATGTGTACATGCATACAGGTACCCTTGGAGGCCAGAGCTTGGATCCCTTGGAGCTGGAGTTACAAACAGTTATGAGCTCCTGATATGGGTGCTGGGAGCCAAACCCAGGTCCTTTGGAAGAGTAGCAAGTGCTTTTAAGTACTGAGACGTCTCTCCAGCCACCAAAGCATAGGACTTCTAAGTTGTAATGCAATGTTCTTTTTAATTTTGATTTTATTCTTAAAATTATGTGTATGTCAACTTAAGTAAAGCATAGCTCTCTGAACAGATGAAGATAGGTCTCTTCTGTATCACAGAATCTAAATATTTATATGTATAATTCAGCTATCATTTGGCTTAAAAGGGCTTATTGGGAAATGTTATCATTTATACCATTTTCTACAGAGAAAATATTTTACTGTTTAAAATAACCCTGGACTTTTAAATTATAACCTGTTTTTATGTTCAGGCAAAAATAAATAAATAAATAAAAATAAAAATAAAACAAAAAAATTATGTGTATATACACACATGGGGTGTGGGGTGCCCGTGGAGGACAGAGCTGTCAGATTCCCTTGGAGCTGGAGTAACAGGTGGTTATGAGCTACCCAGTGTGGGCATTAGAAACCAAACCTGTGTCATTTGCAAGAGAATAAGCCCTCTTCACTGCTAAACCATCTCTCTAGCCTCAGTACAGTAGTCATTGTATACTTAGTGTTTCTATTAGTGTCTTCTGGAATATTCTAGATATTGGAGTAAAAGAGCAATAAGAATATACTGTTGGAGCTGGAGAGATAGCTCAGCTGTTAAGAGCACTGGCCGATCTTCCAGAGGAGTCGGGTTCAATTCCCAACACCCCCATGGCAGCTCATAACTGTCTGTAACTCCAGTTCTAGGGAATCTGACACCTTCACACAGACATTTATCCAGGCAAAGCATCGATGCACATAAATAATCAATAATGCACATAAATAAATAAATCTTTAAAAAAAAAGATATTCTGTCATCTGTGTTGACTAAAACTGAGTAGTAGGTCCTGAGGAGAATTCTCTTTTCCAGTGCTTACATGATGCTGTTTAGTTCTCAGATGAACAATTTTATAGATGAGCTATAGAATAGAAAACATCACCACTGTCTGAAAAGAGATCATTTCATCACACCTTGCTATGTTGTTGAAATTTTGAAGCAGCTTAATTTTTCATTTTTAAAAAATGTATATGCATTGAAATCCCTTGCAGCATTGTTTACTATATTTGTTTGGTTGCTTTGGATTTCCTTTTCTTTTTTAAGTGGGGTCTTGCTGTGTTGTCTAGGCTAGCATGAAAAACATGGCCTTCCTGCCTCGGGCTCCTGAGTGCTGAGGGCCAGCTGGGAGGATCACCACCAATCCCCCATCTCAGTACAAAGGTGTTTTCATACTTGCATCTACCTCCACAACCAAGGATGATTCTGTCCGTCTGAAAATTCTCTGTGCCACTTCTCATGGACAGGCCCTCCCCTAAAACTCTTGGGGGCCCTCACCTGTTTCCCACCACAATGACTTTTACCTTTTCCAGAATGATGTTAAAAGGAAATCAAAGAAGTCAGTCCTGGTGGTGCACACCTGTAATCCCAGCACTTGGAAGGTGTGAACAGTAAGATTGTGAATTCCTTCAAGGCGGCTACACAAAGAGACAATGTAGCCACTGGGGCCTGGAAAGACAGCCTCTTATTCTTAAAAAAAAAAAAAAAGTTCCCTCAGAATATTTGTTGGTGAGTATGATTTCCAGCCGCTTCCCTGGCAGTTTTAGTATCTGTTAGGTATTTGTTTCTTTGGGGTCACTTCCCCTAGATGTCTTATCCATAAATGATGGAACAGTTTGGTATCTCACTTGCAAAAGTGAGGGCTGAGGCTGTAGCTCAGTGGGAGAATGCCTGCCGGCTGGGGAAGACCTTGACGTCAATCATCTGGGGTACTAAGCCCAAACACCTGCGTAGTTGTTAAAGTTGGTGGGCTTTCACTAGCTTCCGTTTTTAGTGTCAGTACTTCATGATAAATAGGGAACCCATGAACTTCGTGGAAAGAATATCTGCATCCCACATTGATCCCAGACACATGGCCGTCATTGAAATCCTCCATCACGGATGCTTTCAACCCATCAGATCCCCCAAGAGTACTCCAATATGGTATCACAGCACCCCAACATGGATCCTTATCAAAACTTATAGGTGGCTCACGAGTTTTGTTTTTGTTTTCCTGTAAGTAGAATATCTTAGTGGTTGCTCTTGAGCTGACGATGGCTGTCACTCAGAGTCGCTGAAGTGCTGGTATAACTACAGCGCAAACGAAACCCCCAGCTTTATGAGTGTGATGTAAGGACTGAGAAGGCCTGAGCAGCCGAGAAGCAAGCAAAGGCAAGGACCGGATGAACAGCGTTTCTGGGAAGGCTCACAGTTTGTTTTCTAGACTTATGTAAATATTGGATTCCTGACCCCTCTGTAACATCTTGCTGTAGTATTGTTGTGGGATATTTCAAAGGAGACTGCTCAGACATGGGATTAAGCCAATACAAAATCTATTAGCCAGCCATTGACTATACTGGGATCCCGAACACTGAGCTTTTCTCAGGGTGAGCTTTTAAGCACAGAAAGACATATTCTGGGTTGACACACTGTAGATGAATTTTTTTTTTTAGGAGGCGGGGCCATGCCAGCTCACAAAAAAAAAAAAAAAGACTTGTATTAATTATTAAAGCTCGGCCTTATCTTAGGCTTGTTTCTAACTAGCTCTTATAACTTAAATTAACTCATTTTTATTAACTTACTTTCTGCCTCGTGGCTTTATTATCTCATCTCCATACTTGTCCATCTGGCTTGCTCTGCCTCTCCTGGTGTCTCTACCTTCTTTTTCCCAGTGTCCTCTCTGCCTGGAAATTCTGCCTAGCTATTGACCATTCAGCTTTTTATTAAACCAATCAGAGTGGCACATCTTCACAGTGTATACAAAGATTATTCCACAACAACACACCTCAACACACCTCAGGTAAAAAGAACAGTTAGCCAGAAGCAGAGCTATGGAAGCTAAAAAGCAAGGCTAGTCTAACATTTAGAGACTTTCCCAGAACTACAGATGTCGACAGATTAGGTCTTTGTTTTCATTTTGGCAGCTGAGTTTTATGGCCTGAATGGTACTTCCATAGTGGAGTCAGTTGTGCTAAGGTCTGGGCACCAGTACAGTATTACATATGGAAACAGTACACATCTGAATGGAACAGATCACTGCGTTTTCTGTTTCAGTTTGAGGCTGCTGGGAAGTGCTGGGGTTCTAGGATGATGTGTGTGCACTACCGCACCCAGTTTAATGCAGTGCTGGGGATTGAACTCACGGCCTTATGCATGCTAAGCACACGTTCTACCAAGTGAGCTACATCCCCAACCTCAGCTCACTGAGGTTTCACTGCTTCTTACCTGTTCAGCTCATATGAGAAAGAGCATCCTCAGTACTTCTGGCACCGTTGAGGGTTCCCTTCCAGCCACTTCCCACTGGCATGACTATCTGATCCTGTACATTTTATGGCTGGTCTTGTGTTGTTGTATAACTTCATTCTAAAATCACTTATTTTTTATTTTATGTGTGGTATGTCTGTACCCTTCTGATGTGTCCTCAGAGGCTGGAGTCGCAGGTGATGGTAAGCTACCATCCATGTGGGTGCTGGGAACTGGACCCCATGCTCTCAAATGCTGAGCCATCTCTCCAGCCTGCGTGCTCTGTAAGTTCTAATTGAAGCCTGGTGCGTTTCATCCAAATGTCTGGACTAAATGGATGTTTGGGTGGAAAAGCTACAGGCCTAGGTTTCTTCATTGCTGCATGCTTCCTGAGGACTGGGCATAGGAAGGGTACCCACGTATCCCAGGCCCAGGGCAAGACCTTTCTCTCGTGGTTCTTCTCTTTTTAAGTTAGCTGGCAGAGCACTACAAATAGACCTGTTCTGCTGTTTTGCAGAAAAGGCTAGGCTCGTTCTAGACAGAGGCGTGGTTCCCAGAACTAACAACCTATATATATCCCAGTGTGTGCAACAACAAATGGAGTTCGCCGCTGACCTCCAACAACTTTTGACCAGGGTTGGACGGTAAATCGGGGTTAAAATTAGACAACCACCCTGCGTGTGTGAGTTTTTATCCGATTGTGCATGGATGGGGGCGTGGTTACAGGTTGTAAATGAATTCTTGAATTGCGGGTGAAGAAGGCACTGTGTATAGAGCAAGAATGATAATCTACTAACGGAGTCAGGAAGGGCTTTACCCCGGGCAGTAAAACCAACAGCACTAGCCAGGTGGGTCTGATGACCAGGAGAGCAGGACTCTGCGGCAGGTGGTACATAACACTGCACATTTCATTGACAGCCACGGAAAACCCAGTCAATACCGCACGAATTGAAAACACCCAACCCAAGCTGTGCATAAACATTCGAGCTGTATCTAGACACAGGCTGCAGGAAAGTCCTAACCAGCAGACTCTCCCAGGTTTCCAGAATCCAGTCAGACTTATGTTCTCAGGAAATAGGTTGTTTGTTTTGTTTTGTTTTGTTTTGGTTTTTTTTTTTTTTTTTGCTCACAAGCCCAGCAAAAGTCTAAATGTATATGAGACACCTGAACTCTGAGTTAAAGAAACCTAACACAGCCTGGTAGTGGTGGCACATACCTTCAATCCCAGCACTCGGACAGCACAGACAGGCAAATCTCTGAGTTCAAGGCCAGCATGGTCTACAGAGTGAGTTCTAGGACAGACTCAAAACTGAGAAACCCTGTCTCAAAAAAAACATCTACATGGCAGGTGGGTCTCTGAGTGCAGGGCCATTTTGTCTACATAGTAAGTTCCAAGCTAGACATGGATAGAAAATAAAGAGACCTTGTCTCAACCTTGTCCACTAAAGGTAACTTTTAAAAGGTTATTCACCACCTATGTTCAATATATACTAATTAGCTAGTTAACAGTTATGTAATTGGGGTTGGGAGTGTAGATCAGTGGTAAGCTATGTGCTAAGCACCTGGGCTCAATACCATACACACACACACACACACACACACACACACACACACACACACATTTATGTGCTGAGCTTGAAGTGACATACAAGTATTTCTTTGTGCAAAAATGCATGCTTTATGAAATAACATTCTCTCATGTGCACTTGCTCTGTCATATATGAATATATTTTAGGAAGTTTGTACTGTATTAGGTTTCCATGTTGCCTCTCAAATGCCCCTAAATTTTAGGACTCTCCCTATTATTCCCCTGCATCTCCCTCTCTTCCCGCTCTCCCCATCTGACCCTCCCATTCCAGTCCCATCCATCATGTCTATCTATTCTACTTCCCCTTCCTGACGAGACCTACCTGGTCTCTCCAGTCCCTTACTCTATACCTGCCCTCTATGGGTCTATGGATTGTAGTTTGGTTATCATTGACTTAATACCTAATATCCACAGATAAGTGAATACATATCGTATTTGTCTTTCTGGGTCTGGGATACCTCACTCAGGATGATTTTATCTAATTCCATCATCCTTTTTGCCTACAACTTTCATCATGTCATGTTTTAACGGCTGAGTGATACTCCATTGTGTAAATGTACCACATTTTCTCTATCTGTTCTTCTGTTGTAGGACATCTAAGTTGTTTCCAATTTCTGGCTATTATAAATAGAGGAGCAATGATCAAGTTGGAGCAAGCGTCTCTGTGGCAGGATGAAGCATCCTATGGTTATTATGTCCAAGGGTAGTTTAGCTGGATCTTGAAGTAGACTGATTCCTAACTTCCTGAGGAATCGCCACACTGATTTCCATGGTGGCTGTATGAGTGTGCACTCCCACCAGCAATGTGTGCGTGTTTCTCTTACTCCACACGTCACTTGTTCAGCTATTCTTGCAGGTGTAAGAGGGAATCTCCAAGTAGTTTCCATTTGCATTTCTCTGATGGCTAACCGTGTTGAAGATTTCTTTGTTTCTCAGCCATTTGAGTTTTCTCTTCTGAGAATTCTGTCTAGATCTGTACCCCATTTTTAAATTGGGTTGTTTTCCTGACATCTAGCTTCTTGAGTTCTTTATATAGTTTGGATATTAGCTCTCTATCGGATGTGTAGTTAGTCAAACTCTTTTTCCCTTCTGTAAGTTGCTGCTGCTTTATCTGACCGACAGTGTCCTTTGGCCTGCAGAAGCTCGTCAGTTTCGTGAGGTCCCATTTATTGATGGTTGTCTTTAGTGCCTGCACTATTAGTGCCCTGTTCAGGAAGTTGTCTCCTGTGCCAAGGCGTTCCAGGCATTTCCTACTTTCTCTTCTATCAAGTCTAGTGGGTCTGGGTTTATGTTGAGGTCTTTGATGTACTTGAACTTGAGTTTTGTGCAGGTTGATAAGTATGGATCTATGTGGATTCTTTTTCATGCAGTCATCCAGTTTGACTAGCAAGATTTGTTGAAGATGCTGTCTTTTTTCCTGTGTGTATTTCTGGCCTCTTTACCAAAAATCAGGAGTCTGTAAGTCTGTGGATTTATAAAATCAGGAGTCCGTAAGTCTGTGGATTTATAAAATCAGGAGTCCATAAGTCTGTGGATTTATAAAATCAGGAGTCCATAAGTCTGTGGATTTATAAAATCAGGAGTCCATAAGTCTGTGGATTTATGTCTGAGTCTTCAATTTGATTCCATTGATGAATGTATCTGTTTGTGTGCCAATGCCATGCTGTTTTTATTACTGTAGTTTTGTAGTACAACTTGAAATTGGGGATAGTGATACCTCCAGCAGTTCTTTTATTATTCTGGATGGTTTTAGCTATTGTGGGTTTTTGTTTTGTTTTGTTTCTCCATAAGAAGCTGAGAATTGACCTTTCAAGATCTGTGAAGAACTGTGTTGGAATTTTGATGGGATTGCATTGAATCTGTAGACTGCTTTGGTAGAATGGCCATTTTTACCATGTTAATCCTACTGATCCATGAGCATGGGAGATCCTTCCATCTTCTGATGTGTTCTTTAGTTTCTTCAGTGTCTTAAAGTTTTTATTGTATGTCTTTCACCTCTTGTTTAGAATTGCCCCAAGATATTTTATATAATTTGAAACAATTCTGAAGGGTGTTGTTTCCCTGATTTCTTTCTCAGCCCTTTTGTTATTGAGGACTATGGGGGTCCAGCCCCTTGGTAGTCCCCTCCCAGGGTCCAGGAAGAATCTACAACCAGCTGATAATTAATCTTTGATGAAAAGAAATGAATCTATGTACATGAAACTCCTTAGTCCATACACTTTATTATTCTGTGTCAGTTCTCTCTCTGCAAGCTTCTATTCTGCTCTCATTTTTAGCTCCTTTCTTGCCTGATACTCATCTACTGCTCCCTCTAAGTTCTATCTTAATTCTCTAGTCTTAATTCTGCCTCATCTGGGTCCTTTTCATCTTGTTCTTACCCAGCTAGTACTTCCCCATCTGACTCTTCCTCATCTTCCATCTTGTCCACATGTTCTCTGGTTAAAATCCTCCTTATCCCTCCTTCTACCTCTCCATTCTCTGTATTCTCTCAACTCTCCCTAAGTCTCTCAGGAATCCAGTTATAAACCCAAGCAATAGCAATCCTCTGGCCAAGCAAGATCACCAGGTTAGAATTCTTACGGGGTCAAAAAGGCAGGTAAGCATTTTCCTCAGGCAGTGACCACCAGGCTTTCTTTTACAATCCAAAATGGGAGTGGTAAAAGAGGTGGTCAACTGAGTGCTAATGACTGGTTAGTATATCCAAAAGGGGATCTATGTGCTCAGTCTACATTCCGAGAAGTGGTTAGGTAAGAAGTTAGGTGTCTATAAAGTTAGTAAGGCTGTAAGAAAGGAGGGTCCGAGCTAAATTGTGTAAAGCTATTACCAGACCTAGGTGGTGTCTCCTTGTAGAATTTACCTTAAATCAGGAGACTAGCATGTGGTGGTCTGGACTGTTATTCCTGTTAGTCCTTGAATGTGGCTAAGGGAGATATCTGATTCCAGTGCTGAAAGGGGAGAAATGGATGGGCTGGGG
>CABHPH010158473.1:19849-31959 GCA_902168325.1 Peromyscus nudipes | reverse complement strand
TCTAATGTTATCTGATACATCATGTAATATTTTATAACTCAGGTTTCATTTGGTTGCAAAGTTACAAAGAATTATATGCTTATTTCAAAGTAACTGGTTGAAATAAAATAGCCAAAGGATGGATGCTTATGGTTTTCCCCTTGCCAGTGTTCAGACAGTGTTGTGTGAATTCTGAAAGGTGTGCCTGTTTCCTATAACTGAAACATCTAAGTCTAGAGCACTTGGGTTCCTGATGGAATGTTTTATATTTATTATGTCCCCCACAATTTTCAAGTGGTTGCCAGAAAGCTTTATCATTTGGCCTCTATCTGATGATAAAATCGTGCCTGGTAAACACATATATTTCAGACACGTGCAATGAGTAGGTCTGTAGTCTTACACCCCTGGGTGGGCCAGCACTGCTTCTAACAGCCCTTTGCTAGTGTACCTGGCTCCAGGGAGGTGGCGCTTCACCGGCTTGTAGCATCCCATGTATGAGGCTGAGATATTACAACACACAGTTTCCTGGTGTTCATGGGTCAGTTCCCTGATCAGAATCACTTGGGGCCCATGTCGGGTTCAATGTCGCAGATTTTCTGCCTCTTGACACAGGCTCAGCCTCTTTATCGCGGTAAAGGCCTATTTGGTTTTCCCCGCACGAAGTGATGGTTTAACTTTGACCATTCCCCATATTTCCTTGGCAGGTGCAAACGTCCTCATCTTGGCTCTTTGGGGAGACAAAGGAGCTCCACACATGCAAGCCTTGCACTTTAATTTTGCCTTGGGTGCTGTCCTGGCTCCCCTGCTGGCTAAACTGGCCTGGGGAACAACAGCATCCACTCAGAACCACACAGAAACAGACTTTGTCCCTCTGATGCTGAACCGATCCTCTGGAGCCACCTCAGACTCTCTGTTTGCAGCGCCTGAGGACATGAACCTGCTGTGGGCATATGTTTCCATCGGCACCTATGTCTTAGTCGTCTCTGTCTTTCTGTTTGGTCTGTTTTGTAAGAAACGCTCGAGGCAGAAAAAATCCACAGCATCGGCTGAGGGAGCTCGAAGAGCTAAATATCACAGGGCCCTGCTCTGTCTCCTCTTCTTCTTCTTTTTCTTTTACGTTGGAGCTGAGATAACATTTGGCTCTTATGTTTTCTCATTTGCCACCACCCATGTTGGCATGGAAGAAAGTGAAGCAGCCGGCTTGAACTCCGTCTTCTGGGGGACCTTTGCAGCCTGCAGGGGCCTGGCCATCTTCTTTGCAACATTCTTACAGCCTGGAACCATGATCGTATTGAGCAACATTGGCAGTCTTGCCTCGTCTTTCTTTCTGGTACTTTTTGACAAGAGCCCTCTTTGTCTCTGGATCGCAACTTCTGTGTATGGAGCCTCCCTGGCAGCCACGTTTCCCAGTGGCATTTCCTGGATCGAGCAGTACACCAGCATAAGTGGGAAATCCGCAGCATTCTTTGTAATTGGTGCTGCTCTGGGAGATATGGCGATTCCTGCAGTCATCGGAATTCTTCAAGGACACTACCCAGAACTTCCCATCGTTCTTTATACATGTCTGGGGTCAGCCATATTCACTGCTGTTTTATTTCCTGTGATGTATAAATTAGCCACCTTACCCCTGGAACGCCAGCGCAGAGGGAAAAGAAAAGGCGAAGACCAGAAAGCCTTGTCCATTAGTTCTAGGCTATGAGCAAGAGACTGAATGGGAAGATACAACAACTAAAAAACCGGAATGAAAAGGATTTTGAAATGGTTGGAATGAGTGACCCAGTGAGGCCATCTGTAACAGGGTCATCTAGAGATGTTCTGCCGGAACCCACAGAAGTGCCCCTCTACTGAGTCCTCCGCAGTTAGCAAAGGCAATCCCCTGAGACACTCCTGGACAAAGCGGGCACATACTTAGAGAGGGTGAATTGCTTAATGACTTCACTGAATAAAGAGTTCAATCAACTAGAGAGTGAAGATTTTTCAATACCTACTTAGCATTCAAGATTTCCCGGTCTACTTTAGAGAACACTAGACGATTTAGAAATGTTCTGTGATTCTCAGTCATCCATAAGTTACCAAGTGGTCTCATATATTAGGATCTTGTTAAGAGACTTGTTTTAGTGGATGAATAAGTAGGTAATGTTTATGGTCTCTGATGGTTATGATAAACGGCGCTGGTGGCGGTGCTGGTTACCTGATGGAAAAGTCATGGGCCATGGCCACGACTACCAGAGTTACAAAGAGCTTTATTAGAAAGAAGTAGGGGATAGAAGGGAGGAGAGCCAGGCCTGGAGAGAAAGCAAGACGGAGGGAGCAGAGAGAGAACAGGGAGCAGAGAGGGAACAGAGAGAGAAGGAGGGGGTCCGTGTCTGGCTTTTTAAGGTGAGTACGTAGTCACCAGTGCCCACTGATGACGTAAGACACAAGCTGTGCATGAGCCAGAGTGAGGGCAGGATCCTAACAGTCTCCACCTTTCAGAGCATATAAAGAAGGCAGTTGGGGTTGGGAAGCCGTGGGACATTCCAACAGGTCATATGGATTTGCTCAGCGATGATCACCCACCCACATTCTGTCAAGTGTTCTGGGAGTTTTTGTGAAAGCTTTCTTGTAAGGGTCAGATGTTTCCATACCGCTATAGGACTGGGTCACAGTGTGCCGGTGACAACCACTGGTTTCAGTTTTTTATTTCTACACAGGAAACACAAAGCAAGGTTTAAATTATGTGTGACTTCTCTCCATGAATCTAACTTTCAGGTCTTCCCTGAGGCACTCAGCATAGGCCTCAGTGTCATCTCCAGACCCTGAATTTCTAAAACTGAAGATGAGATGATTCCTAAATTGAAAATCTATGCATCAAGTTTTTGCAAGATGCCTCCTAGAAATTAATGTGAGCTCTAGCTCACTCATCATTGCAAATACTGAGTGAACAAAGTTGATCAAAAGCTTAACTAAGAATGTGATACTGATTACATTTGCCATTTAATGTACTCAGTGCTCAATACTCTTATGAAAAATACTGCTTTCAGTGCAGAGTTGAATCCATCATAAGGTACATCTTCCATACTTTTAACACCCCTGAAATCAGGATATACCTTACAATAAATGATCATTTAACACTGGGGCAAAGTTACTTGACAGTGTTTTCTTATATAGATATAGAAAATAATGATCTGTCTACTATTCCATCCAGTAAAATAGAATCTGGTGCAAAATTCTCTGCCATGCTTCAGAAGTCTGGAACATCTGAAGTGTTTGCTTGAAAGTCCACCCCCAATCTCAGAGACTCCAGGCAAACTTGTAGCTGTGAGCTTTTCTAAAGATTGAAAGAGACAGGCATGGTAACTCCTGGTGGGATGAGTTTCAGGCCAGCCTGAAATACAGTGAGATCCTGTCTTTAAGAAAATCAAAAGAACGTTACATATTTCCAAACTACGATGGCAGGGCAGTCACGTTCACATCTCCTCCAACAGGAGAATACAAATAATCAGACCACCAGACAAACCCACGAGGGAAGACACTAAATCCTTTAGCCCCGTGCATAGCATATGAAGTATACTAGGGCGAGCTGTGGCCCCTGTATTCTGGATTTGCTCTTTGTAGGACACGAGATCACTCCCTTTGGCTAGAACTGTTCACTGCCTATAGCTTGGTATGCAGGACCTAGTCTTGGCAGTCTACGTTGTTCCTGTGGAATCTTTGATGGCTTTGCTGTCCTACAGCTTCATGTCATTGTCCTGTAAGAGATGACCTGCGAGCATTCTGATCCTTTCTCACATGCCCTGGCCTCCTGGACTTTCCTTTGAAATGTTGGTGGAAGCCCAGATACCCCATAACTCTTTCATTCTGTATGCTTGCAAAATCGGCATCACATGGATGCTGCTGATGTCTGCTGCCATTGTGAACTATTCCTGAGTCCCCATGGACCCAGGCTGGGGCAGCTTCTCAGTGTCTTGCTAGCCAAACATGGGGTTTTTAGTTACTTTTCTGTAGATGTCATAAGATGCTCTGACAAAAGAGTGTTTATTCCGGCTCACAGTTTGCAGGTTTAACCTGCCATGGCGGAAGTATGGAGTTTGAGGCCACTAATCCTCCTGCCTCAGCCTTTCCAGTGCTGTGATTACAGGTGTGTCCCCCAAAACCTGGCCTACAGATAATCTCCTCTTGGTCAAAATGTGAGTGGCTCTGGCCCCAGAATACCAGTTCACATTGCCCTAAACAACTTGTTTCGAATCAAAATGGTTTTAAGAAGACTTTACAGAACAAAATAAGGTTATAAATCAAGGCATCTTTTAAATACATTGCTTGGAATACCAGGTAAGCATGCTCAACAGAGTGAGCAAATCTCTAGAGGCATCCAGGATTGTGGAAACATGAACCATCTGCTATTTAAGACATTCCAAATGTTTTCACCTGATAGTCTGAAGGGGCTAGTTCAGACACAAGGGAGGGTAATGAATGACCTAAGGATCTCTGAGGTTGCAACATTCCAGTGTCCACAATCTTTCCAACAAAACAGCCTTGCACCACACCTGGGTGTGGCTTTTTATTTGTTTTTCTGAGAACTTCAGTTTACATAGGCCACTCTGGGGGGGGGGGGTCACTCCGTGGATTCCCAGACCAGAGGGCCATTTCAATTCAAGCCTCCATGGAATTTCAGCATAGAACTTGGAGTGGTAAAGCCCAGAAGATCTAGGCAGACCTCCAACCACTGAGATAAACTTAATCTCACTCTGTTTTCCAGGGAATGGAAAATTCCATTCAGATGTGTGTGTGTGTGTGTGTGTGTGTGTGTGTGTGTGTGTGTGTGTGTATTAGATGTTAAAGAGATGAGGCAACAACAGCAGTCTTTACTCCATTCTCCAGCTAGATCTCTTTTAATAAAAGATGAGGCCAGCCTGGGCTACAGAGTGAGTTCCAGGAAAGGCTCAAAGCTACACAGAGAAACCCTGTCTTGAAAAACAAACAAACAAACAAACAAACAAGATGAGTAAAGAAAATGGTCGGGGGTATCCTGCATCCAGGCTTTTAAAGGTTCTAAGTCAGTGGTTCTCAACCTGTGGGTTGTGACCCCCCAGGGGGTCACATATCAGATATTTGCATTACAGTACATAACAGTAGCAAAATTACAGTTATGAAGTAGCAACAAAATCATTTTCTGGTTGGAGGTCACCACAACCTGAGGAACCGTGTTAAAGGGTCGCAACATTAAGAAGGTGGAGAACCGCTACTCTATGTGAAAAAGTCCAAACGGCATCAGGGCTGTCAAAAAGTCCCGGCCTCCTAGTCCTACATAGGCCAGAGCGTCTGCTGCTATGGCCACAGAAGTGACCCTAAAAACAGGTGAGCACGTGGAAAGAACCAGCAGGCCCCCTCCCCATTTGCTTCAAATTCGGCTTTCTGGGGTGTTTTCATGATTAGGATTTTTTTTTTTATAAAAAAGAATGAAATTTTATGAAATTATTAAGTGGAAAAAAATTTTTTTGGTTAAAAAACAAAAAAAAAAAAAAATGAAATGCTTTTCCTATCATCAAATAAGACTTTATTCCAAAGTAAAAGATTACTACAAAATGGAAACACAGAGAAGGCCAAAAACAGAAGGAACAGAAAGGCTATGATAGATGTAGTTTAAGAAAGGTGGTATAGTTATGATTAAGTTTGCTATAATTAAATATACCAATTTTTCACATAAGGTCAAAACTCTGTTTTAATATAAATCTGAAATCTAATTCTGTTTAAGCTGGGCAGTGGTGGCGCACGCCTTTGATCCTAGCACTCAGGAGGCAGAGGCAGGTGGATATCTATAAGTTCAAGGCCAGCCTGGTTCGAACAGAGAGAGGTCCAGGGCAGCCAAGGCTACACAGAGAAACCCTGCCTTGAAACTCCCTGCCCCTCCAAAAAAAGAATGTAGAAGGTTTTCTTAATATATTAATCTGCTCTAAGTATCTGCTTGCTTGTAAATTCTTTTATTATTTATTTATTTGTTTGTTTGTTTATTGAGGCTGGGTCTCACTATGTAGCCATGGGTAGCCTGGAACTCCCTTATGTAGACCAGGATAGCCCTGAAGTCACAAAATCTGCCTGCCTCTGCTTCCTGAGTGCTAGAATCAAAGGCATGTGCTACCATACCTGGCCAAGGTTTTTTGTTATTTTTAAAAGATTTCCCTTTATTTTTAATTATGTATATGCCATGGACACCTGAATGCCTGTGTATGTCAGAAGAGGACATTGATCCCCTGGAGCTGAAGTTACTCACAGTTGTGAGCTGCCTTGTAGGTGCTGGGAACTGAACTTATATCCTCTGCAAGAGTAGCAAGGGCTCTTAACTGCTGAGCCATCTCCCCGGCCCATGAAGGCTTGCAAATGATCACTCTAGAACTCTAGTTAGAGAAATAGCTTACTTTAGGCGGTCACAGCATATTTAGTGCCATATATGTGCCCAGAACTGTATGTATATCTGAAAGCTAAAGGTGCCATAGGTCCAAGCTTTACCTAGATGTTCAAAAGTAAAAATCACAGCCACTAGCTCTTCTTCAGGACTGCTGACGCTGGCCCAGGTGTTCAACAACCAAACTTGGGGCAAAGACAAGAGAGTAAGGCTCTAAGAAAGCGGTCAATATTGTCCCCTCACCCACCCGGGTGAGCCCATCCTCAAGGGAAAATGGCATGCCCCTAAAAGGCTCCCAAAACTTCATAAAGCCACCAATCCTCTTGATCAGGGATGCTGTAGAGACCTCAGAGAACAGTCTCAAGGGGAGCTGTCCTCTGTGCTTCCCAGAGGGGCGAGACCCTGACCCAACTGTCCCCGAAGGTGGTACAACTGGTAGAAGAAAAGACTGAAGTAAGTAAAGGGGCTCCTTGTAGGTCCCTAAGAGTCATTCCCAAGTACCCTCACTGATAAGAATGGTAAAAGGGAAAATGACTGGTGTAGGGCCACCTGCATGACCGGAAACACTCAGCAGGAAAGTATGGCTAGGGTGGAGCATTAGTAATAATAACACCGAGCAAAGAGCCAGTCTAGGATTATAAAGCAACTCTGAGCACTAGTTTAGCTATTACATGTTCTACTCAGGATGCCTGTGGATACAGTGTTAGAGGGGAAAGCTGAGACATTCCTGAAGTCTCTGGTCACACCTGTGACAGCTTAACCTGCAGCCATAAAAAGTCCAGACTCCAGGTCAGGGAGACATTTCCAAAAAAAAAAAAAAAGCTCTTTGCACAAGCCTACTGCCTTGAGTTTGATCCCTGGAACTCATGGGAAAACAATGTGGTGGTGTACATCTATAATCCCAGCACTCCTGTGGAAAGATGGGAGGCAGACAGGAGAACTGGCTAGCCAGAAGCCTTGTATGCAGCACAGGGCAGCACGGTGTCTCAGTGTAAGGACTATAGGGAAGGAGAGAACTTGCTATGGGATAATCCTTCTGTATGCTGTGAATATGAATTACTCTCATTGGTTAATAAAAAAAAGCTGATTGGCCTTTAGCAAGGCAGAATAAGGCTAGGTAGGAAAGCCAAACTGAAAATGCTAGGGGCAAGAAGGGCAGAGTCAGAGAGATGCCAGGCAGCCACTGGGCAAGGAGGACCTGTAGAAAAATGAGGTAACAAGCCACGAGCCATGTGGCAGAATGTAGATTAATAGAAGGGAGTTAATTTAAATGTGAGAGCTAGTTAGTAATAAGCCTGAGCAATTGGCCAAGCATTTACACACAATATAAGCCTCTGAATGGTTATTTGGGACCAGAAGTTCAGGACGGGAAATGCCCATTTACAAGAACTAACTCCCAAAAAGTTGTCACCTGGCCTCTACATATGTGCAACGGGACATGCACATGCAAACCAGTGAGTGTCTCCCGCCAACCCTCTCTCTCCTCTCAAATAAGTAACAAAATTTAAAAGTCCAAATTTCCAGTTGCATTAGCCCTTCCAAAAATGGATCCAGTCCTTGGAAGGTAGAGTCAGGAGAACCAATTCATCCCAAGCACCCATATAAAAATCCGGGTATGGAAGCACCAGCTTGTAATACAGTGCTGGAGAGGCAGGGACAAGAGGGTCCCCAGACTTACTGGCCAGCCACCGTAATCAAATCAGTGACATGATCAAGTCCATCACTCTTAGTGCCCCCCTCTCTCTTTCAGGACTCCTGGTGTATTGGCTACTTCTCATTATTGTAACAAAATACCCAACCAAAGCAGCTTAAAGAAGGAAGGGTTTGTGCTGGTTCACAGTCACAGAGGACATTGTCTACCACACAGTTGATCTATACCTGGTCAGGCAGGAAAGTTCCCTGAAATTGAAGGAGGCATGTTAGCTTTACACACTGTCTCTTCCCTGAACTCAACAGTTACTCTCTAGACACTTCTAGGGAGCCATTAGTACTGTATTCTCCCAAAGGATACTATCTTGTCCATGGGCACAGTTCTACTCTACTACACATCCTGTTTTCACACATTCCAATCTGGCTCCCAGTTTTCAGTGCATAGAAACCATCTTAGTTGGGTTTCTATTGCTGTGAAGAGGCACCATGACTACGGCAACTCTTATAAAGGAAAAGATTAAATTGGGGCTGGCTTGCAGTTTCAGAGGTTTAGTCCATTATTGTTGTGGCAGGGAAAAACTGGCAGCATGCAGGCAGACATGGTGCTGGAGAAGAAGATGAGTTATACATCTTGATCTGCAGGCAGCAAAAGGAGAAACTGTGTATCCCACTGGGTGTAGCTTGAGCATAGGAGACCTTAAAGCCTGCCTCCACAGTGGCACACTTCCTCCAAGGCCATAACTCCTAATAGAGCCACTCCCTAGGGGCCCAGCATTCAAACACTATGGGGGCCATATCTATTCAAACCACCACAGAAACTCACCAAAGAGCCTCTCACTTGGAATATATGATTCTACCTGGAGTTTCTATTCACAACATCACTCACATCCATAATAAGCAAGGGACTGAATCTGTTGGGTCCAGTATCACTCTAGGATGGGCTTACCTGTTGTGAAGATATTCCCTACCAGAACAGACAAACAAACCTGTACAACATGGCCAAGGCTGAACACTCACCTATAATCTGGGTACTAGGGAGGTCATTTTTCAACTGCATAGTGAGTTCACAGCCAGCCTGTGCTACATGAAACTGTCTCAAGAAAACAAGACAAAACAAAACACAGCTGCCTTGGCTCCTACCTAAAAACCTGAACTCCCTTCCTTGAAGTACCAACCAGTGTTGCATCAGACATCAGCTAGCTTTAGAGTACCTCTTAGCACAGCAAGGTGGAGTCTCACTGGTAGCAAAGTTGGGGGTGGTGCTACATCAACACCTCAGGAAGGATAGAGACTGATATTCATGAAGATCTTCCTGAGTTCATTTGGTACTGATATTCATGAGGTTCATCGTCAGGCTACCTGGTTCCATGATTTTAGCCTGGGATCTGGTCCCGATTTCATTTGGTTTACTATCAAGAGTTTTAAACCGGGTGTCTGGAAAGAGAGCTCAGTGACTGGAGTGCTTGCTTTGCAGATGTGAGCCTTGAATCTGATCTCCAGCAGCCATGTAAAAAGTTGGGAGTAGTTGCACAAGAGTGGAATCCCCATTCTGACTGTAAAGACACGATGATCCCTGGACCATATAGGCTTGCTAGCCTAGCCTGACTGGACCCAGTGACTCTCAAAAAACAGACAAAAATAAAAAAAAATGAAACACAAAAGACAGACAGCTTCTAAGGAACCACACCAAAGAGGGTTCTGACTTCTTCATGCACACTCATACACACGTACAGGCACATGTACCCCTTCTAGCTCCCCACAAAAAAGAAAATATTTGGAGTTGTTGATACAGCTCAGTGGTGCAAGGCCCTGAGTATATCACCAGCACCAGAGAAGGAAAAGGAAAGAAAAAGGAAACAGAGTTTCCGCCTTACTTAGTTCCTATCTTTTTTTGGTGTGTGGTCACCTTTGTCTTATTAGTCGATTACGGTGTGTGTGTACGTGTGTGTGTGTGTGTGTGTGTGTGTGTGTGTGTGTGTGTGTGTGTGTAACATAATAGTTTGTTTCTTCTACAGCACAGATACCAGCCGCTGCTGTCAGACCACCAGCATCAGCTGCTGAAACCTTTGGATCCAGCAGTCCTCGGTGTTTATTCCCTACTACAGTGACCTACTCTTAATTATCAAGGAATGATGGACATTTGCGAGTATTTTATTTACCCCAGAAGCCTCAGGCCTTCACTGTTGGGCCTTAAGAGGCATAGAGGAAGTTAGGAAATTACAAATAAGGCAGTTTACAAAAAGGATTTACTTTTCTTATTTTAAAAAATCTTGTCTTGCATGTGTGTGGGTATATGCATATGAGTGCTGGTTCCCATGAAGACCAGAGGTGTTGGATCCCCTGAAGCTGGAATTACTGGCCATTATAAGCCACCCAATGTGGGTTCTGGAATCAGATTCTGAACCTCTGCAAGAACTGCTGATCCATCTCTCCCTCCCAGGAGGTAGATTTCAAGCACTATAATGGAACACCTCTAAGATGCTGGCTGACCTCCTGTTGTGGGTTAAAAATGAACCTGTGCTGGCCTGGGGGTGAGTGATACCATTGCACAAGCTGTGAGTTAAAGGTAAACTAAAGGAAGAGGCTTCACATTGGCCGCACAACCAGCAAAACAGTTAGCCATTCCTTCCTAGCCCAGAGCTAACAAGACAAGCGAGTAACTCAAAGGTAATAAATGTGGCTAGTTTATTCCTTCCTGGCTTCAAGACTGAAAGGTACACTGGTGGCCCAAAATGCAGCCAGATTTGACTCATTTAGAGTAAATCTTAGATACAGCCTGAGTTCTCAGCCACACAGAGCAACTCTTAGATGATTATACGGTTAGACCAAAAATACTAAGGTAAACTAGTTCCTCTCTGAATGTGTAAGAGCCAAAGTTAACCCTTTAAACCCCACCTGCCCAAAGACAAGGTAACTTTGTGGAATGCTGTGAGTTGTAGTTCTTAGGAAATAACAAGCCACATGCTCACTCCCCTAAATGGGTTTGTTTGAACCATCTGCACTGGATGTGCTTGATTACATGTGGACAGTGTAGGGTCCAGAAACGCTGAAGAACGTAGCTGGAAGTTTCTCCGGTCCTGCCTTGCCCAGCAATCTGGATGAATCTCTCCTACTCATGTCCCGCAGCTGCTTGGTCCCAAGTAAACACATAGAGGCTTATATTACTTACCAATTGTATGGCCTATGGGTCAGGCTTCTTGCTAGCTAGCTCTTATAACTTAATTCAACCGATTTCTATTAATCTATATATTGCCACATGGCCCTGGTGTTACCAGTCTGCGGGCATCTTGTTGCTCCTTCAGCTGTGGCTGGCATCTCTCCCCACTCTGCCCTTCTTCTTTCTGTATCTCTGCTAGGATTTTCTACCTGGCTGTAAGCTTTCTTACCATAGGCCAAAACAATTTTCTTTATTATCCAATATGAGCCACACATATTCATATTCACAGCATACAGAAAGACATCCCATAGCACTTCCCCTTTTCTGTCTAATCAAAAAGGAAAGTTTTAACTTTAACATAGTAAAATTATATATAACAAAACAGTTATCAAGCAAGAATTACAGTGATTATATCTAGTCTATTTGTATTGGGCAAAATTAAAGAAAATATTCTATCATCTATCCTATTTTTGTGAGTCTAAAGTTTTATATCTAATTTATCTTTTATCATGACTAAGGAAAACTATAATTATAACTATCTAGACTTCAACTCTATCAAAGACCCCTGAAGGATATAATATTACCTGAGTAAACAGGATGTGCATTGCAAGCAATATCCATAATTCTAGAAATGACAGGGACATCTGGATGCCTGGACAGTCATCCAAAGTTCCTCTGTAATGTTGGGGTATCTATTTTTAGCCTACAGGCCTCTAGAGTCTCTGGCATAGCTTTCAGTGAAGCAGGAAATTTTAAGGACTGTTCTGCCCATGCTGGCAAAGTTTGTCAGGCGCTTCTCCCTGTGTCCTGTATAATGTCTGGCAGTTTTTTCTGTGATGCAGGAATCGGAAGGCCTTGCAGAGTTCAGTGGTCATCTTCCTATAAGTCCTGTATGTCCAGTTTATGCAGCATCCTGTCAAGCAGTTGTGGTCATCTTCCTAT
>CABHPH010158473.1:0-12844 GCA_902168325.1 Peromyscus nudipes | reverse complement strand
GTTCAGTGAAGGCCAGATACTAGCTAATCTTCACACAGCTGCCCTGGGTAAAAGCCTGGGATTGGGGGGATGACACAGAAACAGTTCTACCTTCTTGTAGCTCTCAGCTCTCAGCAAGAGGCTGGAGTGCCTGAGTAGCAAGAAACTGGAAGGCAGGCTGGGAAGGCAGGGTTGGAGGAAGGTGAGAACCGGCCCCAGCATCACTCTCTTCCCCTAGTGGCCCTGATCTGCCTCCTTCGGTACGGGCAGATCCTGGAGCAGAGCCGGCACTCCTGGATTAACACCACATCACTCATCACGGGCTGCACCAACGCCGCGGGCCTCGTGGTGGTCGGCAACTTCCAGGTGCCTCCCCCCCACCTCCCCTCTATAGGGTCTGGCTGCCTGTAGGGGCAACACTGGGGGTTGATCTAGGACGGGAGGGGTTGAGGGACAGAGAAAGGATGGATGGGGCAGAGAGGTGGAGCTACTTCATGGATTAACCCGTCTGGGCCAGGTGGACCATGCCAAGTCTCTACACTACATCGGAGCTGGTGTGGCCTTCCCCGCCGGGCTGCTCTTTGTGTGCCTGCAATGTGTTCTCTTCTACCACGGGGCCACCACCACCCTGGACCTGGCTATGGCCTACCTGCGAAGTGCGCTGGCTGTCATCGCCTTCATCACCCTGGTCCTTAGTATCCTTCTGGGACAGGGTAGCCAGGAACTCACCCCCTTCTCCCACCCCAGGTCGGGGGGAGGGGTGGGATCGTGAGCTCAGTGCCCATCGCCCTAGTAGTCTTCTCCTTATGAGGTCTGATCCTTTACCTCAGCCAGCTTCAGTATCTGGGACGGCCAAACAGTGTAGCCAGGTCCACACATGGTATTGAACCTTTCCTTAACCCCACTCCAGGTGGAGTCTTCTTCCTCCACGAGAGTTCTCAGCTACAGCACGGGGCCGCCCTGTGTGAATGGGTGTTTGTCCTCGATATCCTCATTTTCTACGGCACCTTCAGCTATGAGTTTGGGGCGATCTCCTCAGACACACTGGTGGCTGCACTGCAGCCTGCCTGCCCCTGGCAGGGCCTGTAAGTCCTCTGGGAGCAGCAGCACCTCTACCCACCTCAACTGTGCTCCCGAGAGTATTGCCATGATCTGAGTCTGGAGGGCGGCTGGCCCAGCCTCCGCAGCATTTTGTGTTAAAGGTCACCTATCCTCACTTGCCCTGCCAGCCCTTCAGGTGCCTTCTACTCCCAGTGCCGGAGCCAGACCACTGGGGTTTCCTGCTGCAGGAATTGGGGGCTGGGGCAGCAGGGGCTCCAAAGCCTGGATGGTGGGAGGCGCATGCCTTAGCCTAAGGGAAGGCCCACCCAGCTGCACTTGGGTTCTTCACTCTGCCCCTCACTTCCTTTAGGGCAAATAACACAGCAGAACCACATGAGTATTTTAGTACTTTTTATATCTATTAAAAGAATTCTAATTTGCAAAAAAGAATTAGATTCAGGGACTTCTTTCTGAAGAAAAAAAGGGGGAATATAGTATAAAAATAATGAGATAAAAGGGTGGATTGTTGAGTCTACTTTTAAACAACCACTAGTCTCAAATATTCTACATTGGTAAGGATTTTTGTATATTGATACAAATTTAAGATTATTTTTGTTATACTGTGTATATGTTTCTACTCTTGTTTAAGGTATTTTTGTATATTAATACAAATTTAAATTCATTTTTGTTAGAATATACTGTACATACATTTCTACTCTTGTTTAAGGTATTGTACCTATGCAGCTCATTTAACAAGCTAATGAAAATTTCTAGTGCTTGAAAGTTATTATTACAAATTATTTAGGATAATAAAGAAATGCAGGTTAGTAGTTAGTCACCTATAACAATCAAAGTTGTAGTCATGTTAGGTATGTTTTCAAGGTCAAACAGAGATATATTTTAGATAGACAGGTAGTCTTCAGATATCTACATAATATGGCACTTAAGATGCTTGAATAACAAGACTTTTCATGACAATGAGACATGTCTGCTCCTCGCAGCACCAATCTATTTCAGAGAAGATGATGGGCATCAAAGAAACTCCATATGGAGTTTCCTGTTAGGGACCAAAAGTTGGATGACTGCGCTGTGACCTTTCTTGCCTGGCTGATCTGACGTGACTGTACCCTTGACAACCGTTACTAAGTTACAAAAAACAATAACTCCCGGAAAAACTACAGAATGTACCTTTAGATTAATGAACTTTTAGATTAACTTCCTTGAGTATGTTCGGTTAGTCAGTTGCACAAGCATTGGACCAAAGAGACCTCTCTCTGACTTTATTCTTCAAAGAGACTTTTTTCCCGACTCTTTTCTTCAAAGAAACCTCTCCCTCAGCTCTATTCTTCAGAGAAAACCACCTGGACCTCATTCATCAACCCATTCTTCAAGCTTTCATTTCTCCCTCAATTTTCCCATCTCCCAACATATATAAACCCATTTCCCCTTGCAATAAACGAGACCTTGACGCAACTCAGACTGACTTATGTCATTCATTCTACGCGCAGGGTCTCCATTTCTCTCTCACCCCCATTGGTTTCTAGGAGGTGCCTTCTTGAGTCCCACAAAATAACCTGGCCTGCTGGACGGGTCAGTTTCCTTGCTGCAAAATTAGCTACTGGGTAAAAGAAACTGCCCTTGCCTCAACTGCTGAAGTATGATGTTCAAATTGGAAAAGCAGGACACAAAAGAAAGTGACTGTGGAATTTTGAGAAGACAAAGTGGGACAGTCCTTCAAAATTCCTGCTTCACAGAAAAATCTGTCAGATAGTCTAGGCCTGTAGGTCAAAGATGGATGCCCCAACCTTGCAGAGGAACCTTGGGTGACTAACTAGGCAGCCAGCTGTTTCTGTCATTTCTATAGTTCTGGAAGTTGTTTGCTCAAGTAATATTGCAGCCTGCTCAGGTCTCTGATGGAGTTGAAGACTAGATAGTTATAGTTACAGTTTTCCTTGTTATCAAATTCAGAAAAGAAACTCACAAAAGAGGTGTAAGAGACGTAAGGTTGAGAGACATAAAAGCTTGAATTATTTATCTAAGAAAATGTTTGAGGTCTAAAAAAAATAGTTTGGGGTTGGTAATACAAGTTAAAACAGTAAGTGAATTAGATACAAAACTTTTCACTCGCCAAGATAGAATAGATAATGGTGTATTTTCTGTGAATTTGACAAATGCAAATTGACAAATGCAAATGGACTAGATATTGTGGATGTAATTCTTAACTGATAATTGTTCTTATTGTATATAGTTTTACTATGTTAGAGTTAAAATCTTTCCTATTTATTTAGACAAAAAGGGGAAATGTTGTGTGAAGATGTGAATGTCACTGGGATTGGTTTAATAAAAAGCTAAACAGCCAATGATTAGGCAGGATTTTCAGGAAAGAGAGAATGCTGGGAAAAAGAAAGTAGAATCACCAGCCAGACACAGAGGAAGCAGGATGTGTAGGAGATAAGGTAACAAGCCACAAGTCACATTGAAGCATGAAGATTAATACAAATGGCTTAATTTAAGATATAAGAACTAGTTAGAAACAAGTCTAAGCTATAGGCGAAGCTTTTCAAAATTAATAATAAGTGTGTCTGTGTCATGATTTAGGAGCTGGCTGGTGGGATAGAAAAGACTCACTATACTGGCCCAAGGGGTTCAGCCAGTATTGGTAGCAGGAATGGAGAATGGAGGCCTGGAAGCCCAGAAGTTGAACAGACTGGCAGGGCGTTGGGAAGTCTCCTAAGGTGGGACCTTTTGTCTTCTCTGCTCCCAGATGACCTGAAGGGGAGACACCAGTTTCCCCCTTGAAGTTCTCTGCCCACATTTATCCCCAACAGTTTTCTGGCATCTTACCTCTTTTTAAGAAACATCACAAATCCTTCATAATTCCAGTTATTGAGACGTTATTTTTGAGAGCTGAGGTTAAATCTCGTGGCTAACCCGAGCCCACTAAGCATGATTGACACTGAGCATGATGAACCCATATTTCTCTTTACCATGCCATGTTCTCCTCCTCTGAATCTGCATTTCTGTAAGTGTGATTACCCATTGACTCAGTGAAGCCATATTTACAACAGCACAGTGAACAGTGTTTTTGTTTGTTTGTTTGTTTTGTTTTGTTTTTTCACTCACTCTTTCAGGACTTCCAACAGTGGGGATAACTTCATTTTCAGGGCTTTCTCGATCTGGAAAACCAAACAGTCTTGCATTTGGCCCAAGTACATGGAGGCGATGTGCTTAGAACCAGAGGTTTTAAAGGGTTTGACAGAATAAGGTCAAGATTTGTTGGTCTTAGAAACAAAATGTCCTATTACTTCTTGCTCTAGCGACCCACTCTGGGACACCTGTAGCTAGAGTTTTCCTGCCTGGCCCACAGTCAGGATAAATCTCTTTCACCTGCCAGTCCCACAGCCGCTCAGACCCAACCAAGTAAACACAGAGACTTATATTGCTTAAACTGTTTGGCTAATGGCTCAGGCTTCTAGCTATCTAGTTCTTACATCTTAAATTAATCCATTTCTATAAATCTGTACCTTGCCACGTGGCTCGTGGCTTACCGGCATCTTCACATGCTGCTTGTCATGGCGGCGGCTGGCAGTGTCTCCGGCTCAGCCTTCCACTTCCCAGAATTCTCTCCTCCTTGTCCCGCCTATACTTCTTCCTGCCTGACCACTGGCCAATCAGTGTTTTATTTATTGACCAATAAGCAACATGTTTGACATACAGACCATCCCACAGCAGACACCGGCATTCGGGGCTCCTGGAGCTCTTGTTCAGAACTTGGTTGTGCCGTTACTGGACGTGCTGGGGTGAGACCGGGCCCTTGGCAGCCTGACAACTGTGAGAGCCAAAATGGTGTTGTAAGTGTTCATTACTGTGCCCGAGAGATCCATGAAACAAAATGCCTCCAACGTGTGAGCCCCTTGCCCAAGGACGGATACTTCCTGAAATCCTGGAGGCTGTTGTTTGTGGAAGATAATAACCCACATGTTTTCACTCCCCTAAACAAGTGTGTTTAATGCAGCTGCACCAGATGTGCTTGATCACATACAGGTGGGAGGTACATGGGCCCAAAATGCATCAAGATATAGGTTTTCTCCTGATTGGATCTGGTGATAAGTAACCTTTATAAGGCCTCTGTAAAATGTGACTCATTGCCATTTTCTGGGAACCCTGGAATGGACCAGAGTCCATCATCCTGTCCAGTATTTAATTAAAGTTTGCTTCAAATTTGGCTCAAAAATTGTGGTAGTGGTATTATTCTCACCACAACCTAGGCTCAGCCACTGGTCCTCAACACTCAGTTAAAAAGAGTAGTAATGAAAAGCAGAGAAAGGAGATTTATTTACTCAGGGTGGCCACATTAGAAAAAAGAACAAATGAAGAGATTCAGTGTCTTGCCCCAAGCCTCTCTTTGGGGGTCCTGATGTAAGGTTAGGCGTCAATGCAAGACAAGTGGAATGCATAACTAAGTAGTCATGGTCATGGTGGTCCCTTTGAATCATCCTTGTCTCAGCTCTGTCTCTCTTGCAAAGTAGTCTGGAAGCTGCCAGAATGATGTGAAGAGAAATCCCTCTTCTGGCTGGCTCTAGGCTTTGGTTTCTTCTCCCTGCATACAGGAAATTCCAGTTCCTTAGAGACCAATATTTAATAGTCTGGTAGCCAATGGATACAGTGGGTGTCTCTTCACTCCTGGGCCTAGGTAGAGCACTTGCCTAGCAAATGCTGGGCCCTCAATTCAGTCCCCAGTATCCACAGGGATTGAGAACATCATCCCTGACATGGTGGCCACAATGCTGCTTTAAATCTCTCTAGGACCATCTTTCAGTAATGCGTTGGTTCATCCCTTTCATGTGGGGGCCTACTAAAGCTTCCTAGTGAGATCTGAGCTTACTTTACGCAGCAGGGCTGCATTAGGGGTTGGCTTGACCATGTGCACTGTCATAAGGTAGTTGAGATGGTCTATCTACACTTAACTGTGCTGGGGGAAGGTCTTTTGCTCCATGCCTTGGCATTCCTTTAAAAGCCTCTTAGTGAGACAGAAGGGGCTAGTGGGTTTTGACCCAGGCCCTCCCATGCTATCCTGTGTTTCTTTCTATCTCTCCTCTATATTTCTATCTACATACTTCTCACTTCTTCCTCCTCGAGAGTACCCTGGGGGAAAAAGAGGGAGCTGGTCTCCCTCAAATGGTGTCCAAACAGGGACAGACCAGGGACTTAGCAAAAGGAGGGTTTGAGGGCACCACAGGAAGTTAGGACATGTCCAGTTATGGAAATTAGGTGGAGGTAATCTATTTTTCAGGAGTAAAAGGGGCTGAAAGATGCCCTAAGTAAGACTGCAGCATATATTTCTCTACATTAAGGTTTCTTTCTTTCTCTTAACTTCTGTCTATGAAAGTTAAGAAAGGTAGAGTGTAGCATTATAGTGTAGAACAAATCTAGAGAAAGGTAGAGTAGAAATAGTTGGAAGAAAACTTAGAAGAAGATAAGCAGCAAGACAGAGGAACTATGTCCTTAATTTTCTAACTATGGGGCTCTGAACACAAACTGGGAAAAATCAGAGCAAGAAACAGGGAGAAAAAGATTCCTGGGGGAAATCTTTGTCCCAAGCAGCAGGGAAAGGATTTTCCCTGAGGCAAATGTGAGTAAAATAAGACTTTTCACCCTGCCGATGCCACCACTGTATGGAAACACCATACCAACGGAATTAGTTTCTGTTTGGCCATGAAGCCAAAAAGTTCAGAGAACAGAAGTCTTGGGAAATTTTGGTAGTCTTTTTCTCTCAAAAACTGAAAGCTTTTGGAGAAAAAAACTTAGTAATCTCTCTCTAAAAAACCTAAAAAGCCTTTCAGGTCTTTGATTCTCAGAAATTTCTCTTTCTGTAAGGGAAAAATTAGATTCATGTGAAAAAGTATGGGAAGTCACCTGTGGGTCACTCTAAGAAAAGAAAAAAGACCTCTTGGAACAAGGCATATCTTCTCTGCTAAGCTTTTCTTTAAGCTAGAGTAAAACAGTGGCCTGAGTTCCCTGAGACAAGAGCCTGGAGAGAGAGTGCAGGCAGAAAACAGAGCAGGGACAGATTCCTTCCCAAAAGGTGCAGGACCTGGGGAAGGCTGCTAGCATTAAAAAAAAAAAAAAAAAAAAAAAAAAAAAAAAAAGCAGGGTCTAAGTTCCAATGAGTAGCTGCAATGGCATCACAGGAAAAGCTGAGGTAGAATTGGGGAGAGAAGCCCCTACCTCTAGAAGCAGTTAGCAGAGGAACAGAGTCCCATGACCCCGAGACATCTGGGACTGTGAATCTGGGGGGAAGGAACAAGCAGAATGAGACAAAGATCTATCAGGGGAAAAGTCTCTCTGAAAGGGCTGTGAAAAAGCTTTATCTTAAGTATTTTCATTCCCTCACTGACCTGATAAGGTGGAGGAGTTAGCAAGCCCTGAGAGGATTTTGCTTCTGGTACTAAAATGCCAGTCTGAGTGCTTGCAAGCAGGCCTGACCATTCAGGAATAGTGTCAGGAAAAAAAAAAAAATACATCTAGCAATGCCTGCTCAGGGAGAATAGATATCTGCCAATCTCCCATGGTGAAAAAGCAAAAAGCTTGATTCAAAAACTTCCCATGCTAAAAGCAGAAACTCGACTTTAGCTGTGTAAAGAGAAATGGAAGTGGCAGACCCGAGAGGCATTATGGGAAAGGCAGTTTGTAGCAGCATGCCAATATAGAGAATGGCAGCTTGGGAATGAAGTCTGAAACATAGTGATGCTATAGAGAAATGCATCCTGGGAAATGTAGTGCATAGAAGCAAGACAGCACAGGCAAACCCGCATGGAGCAAAGGCAGACAAAGTGGGACAAAAACTTTCAAATGCTCAACTTAAAACATTGCTTTTCTCCAAGTGCTGCTAAAAGGCTTGGCTTTACCTCCCAAAAAACGAGAACCAGGCGATCAAAAGCTTGCTTCTCGGGTGACATTTAAAATACTAATACTGTTTATCAACAAGATGCTTTGAAATGCTTAAAGCAAAGGAAAGTAATTCCTATACGGGGAAATTACTTTAGAAAAGGATAAAAAATTTACAGACAAGTAAAAATAAAAACCTTGGGTTGTGTTATGAGATCCTAGGGAGGACAGATGAGAAAAATAAGTTCTGCAGTGAATGATTCCTTTGTAAAAACATGTATTCAAAAGAGAAATGACTGCATTGTAGATGAGGGTCAAGCTTCAGAAAATCTAGCTGTCTTCCAAAATAGAGTCGCTTCACTTGAAAGTTCCCTATAAGAAATCAATGCTAATTTAGAATGCTTGCTTCGTGAATTCACTGATAATTGTGAGAATAGGAAAAATAGACCAAATACTGGAGGTTGAAAACTTACAACTACAGTCTATGCTGAATGACTCATAATCAGAGTATATCACAGCTGCTAATAAAAACCACATCGGGGTCGAGAAGCTAATGAATGAGGTGAAAATACTAAATTATGAAAGGGTTCTTCCTCAGAGTAAGCTAATGAAGGGTGTGTTTCATGAAACAACATTTATGTTCTTGACTCCTTTGAACAGTAGCAGTTTTGGTGAACAAATAACCTTGCCAGGAATATTGGGCTAATAAAAATCTATCAGAAACATCAGCACTGTTAAAAGAACTCATGGCAAATACAGCTTAAAAAATTAAGAAGGGGGAAAATTGTCTGAGAGTTTGGGGATGAGTGTGGAACAGAGGAATGGCAGCTCCAATGACACTCCTCTAGAGGAACTGGAGTGAAAAGCAGCTAAAGCAGTTTTCCTGATATTGAGGTTCCATCTTGCATCTGGGGACAGTAGGAGAATAAGGAGGCCTCCAGACTGCTGAGGAGTTTGGGATGAAATTTTAGCAATGTTTTTGGTACGCAGGGGGATCTGCTGATGGCTGCAGGTCTGGAACCCCATTCCAATTTAGACAATTATCTTCTCCTGATGGGAAATTGACTGTTGTGGAGTTGCCAGCTGAGCAATTCAGAAACAGAATGTTCCTTAGGAGGGTTTTCCTCTCATCCTCTCTTCTTCCTTTTTGGGTTTGCTGTAAACTGAGATAGCTCTTAATAAAATTTTTACAAAAGATGTGGAATGAATAAAGTACTGTTTAGCAAGCAGCACTATTTCTACTTTCTAAATGAAGTCCAAAGAAAATTACTCTCTGTCTTGTTGGAAGATAATATAAAATCTCTTCTAGATTTTGATGGGTTAGTTCTGTTGAGAGATTCTTTCTAGATGTTTGCTAATAGTTTACTATAAGTTTGGTGAATAGTTCTTCTTATAAGTATAAATAAGTAAGCTTGTAAAAAGTGTAAATATGTATAGTTGGGTTTATAAAGCAGTCCTATAGAATGTAAGTTTGTAAAATGTAAACATGTAGAGTGATGGAAGTTTGTAAGAAGTGTAAATACATATAGTAAATAGCCATGCTAGGTGTAAATATATAGTAAATAGTCATGATAGTTGTAAATATGTATAATAAGTTTTATACCAGAATTATGTTGAAGTTAATGAACCAGAGTTTGGTAAAAGCTAAGAGAATCTTTAAATTTGATGTAATTTATCTGATGCAGTTTGCATCAAGAGTTTATTGATTTTAAAAAAGACTTGTCACAACTAAGATTGTTATAGACATCTTAAGACCCATTCCAAAAAAGATATGCCATTACTATCATTCTCTACTCCTGTACTGGGAGGTATGGCAGCTATGGAGATCGTTGTGGAGGTTGTAAGCTCAATAGGAACCTGGGCCAGAGCTGAGCTGAGCTCAGTATTCCCTCCTACCAGAAGCTGAGACTCAATGACAGGCAACTTTCTCTTGCCAGCTTCCCAACCTAAGCCAGAGGGAACTTGATGGAAAGTGTACCTTGATGGAAAGTGTACCTCCAAGACAGGTAAGGGTTGCCTGGCTGAAGGGGATGACTTAAGACAGACCCAGCTTATCTGATGGGGCCTGAGGGCCTCTTTTAAAAAAATTAAAAGGAGGGACCTGTGGAAGCTCACAAAGGTTTTCTAGTGAGATCTGAGCTTGCTTTACACAGCAGACCTGCATTAGGGGATGGCGTGACCACATGCATGGTCACCAGGTGGTTGGGATGGTCTACACTTGGCTGTGCTGGGGGGAGGTCTTTTGCTCCACCACTTGACATTCTTTTAACGGCCCTTTAGTAGAGATAGAAGGGACTGGTAGGTTTTGACCCAGGCCCTCCTGAGCTATCCTGTGTTTCTAACTGTCTCTCTCTCCTTTATATTTCTATCTACATACTTCTCACTTCTTTTTTTTTAAGATTGATTGATTGATTGATTGATTGATTGATTGATTGATTGATTATGTATACAGAAGAGGGCTCCAGATCTCATTACAGATGGTTGTGAGCCACCATGTGGTTGCTGGGAATTAAACTCAGGACCTCTGGAAGAGCAGTCAGTGCTCTTAACCTCTGAGCCATCTCTCCAGTCCCCACTTGTTGTTGTTGTTGTTGTTGTTGTTGTTGTTGTTGTTGTTGTTGTTCTTCTTCTTCTTCTTCTTCTTCTTCTTCTTCTTCTTCAAGAGTACCCTTGGGGGAAAAAAAGGAACTGGTCTCCCTCAATTTCATACTGAATTCTTCCATCTCTGCAGCATCTTACTAACCCTCAAAACAGCTACTTGGGCCTAGCAAAATGGCTCAGTGCCTAAATAAAGGTGTTTGCCTCAGGATCAGATATCCCAAGTTTTAAGCTGGGTCTCACATACTGGAAGGACAGAACCAACGCTCTCAAATTGTTCTGGGACCTCTACACCCTGAGACACCTCCCCTTAAGTAAATGTAATGAAAAAAGTTGTTATAATTATGCCTTATTTGGCACCATTTCTGCATTCCACATCAACTCTTTAATCCATTCCATGTGACCTTCTGGACTTAGAGCCACTTTCGTTCCCCTGGGCTTCCCGCAGAGTCCCCAAGAGGAATGCTGCCATTGACTCCCAGAGTGTTCCAGGGGTCTTGTTAAAGTCCTCTGGTGAAGGACACTGAGGTGCCCAGACCAAGCACCATGGGGATATCCCTCTGCTGCCCAGAGAGAAGTTACTCACAAAAGCTAAGAATGGAACCATTTTTTTTCAATTGTGTGTCTACAGAGTCTAGAAGACAGTATTGGGTCCACTGTAGCTAGAGTTACAGGTAGGTTGTAAACTGCCAATACAGGTGCTGGGAACCAAGCTCAAGCGCTCTGAAAAAATCAGCAAGCTCTCTTAATGTCTGAGCTGTCTCTCTAGGCCCCAAAGCCTCTTGTCTGAGCTCTTCTGAGGCTGAGCTTCCAGCTTTCTCAGTCTCGGGTGTCGGTGTGTCCATCTGTGTGCACTTGGAAGCGATGCTGAATGAGGCCAGGAGAACATGTGGTCTTCCAGACAACCACGTTTACTTTCCCCCAAGAAGCTGGGTTCCTGATGGCTCAGAAAGGTCTATGTCTGCAAACGTTCTTCTTAGGAGCTGTGTGAGATGGACGCCAATGCCCCTGTTCTCACCATGTGCACAGTCCAAAGTGTAACTTCCCAGGGCCCTGACTCAGGACTATCCTCGGTGGGAGGAGGCTCTGGGAGGAATCTTCTGGTCAGAAGGAACAGTGTTAGTTATTATTATGAGGCACAATGTTATTCATTAAGCAGTGCTGTTTACCATGTGAGAAAAGCCATGAGGCACAACAATACCCACTATAAGAGTTTATTAGGAAAAAGAGAACAGAGGGGAGTGTGCTTAGGCCTATGGAAATGGTCCCACAATGAGAGGAGAGAGGGGAGGGGTCTGTGACCTGCATTTTATGGATTCCCCCACACATGCGCATATGGGCTCACATAGCTATGCCACGCATGTGCATAGATTACATGATCATGCTGCGAGCAAATTACGTGACCACTCAGCACACGGATTACATAGGACATAAGGCCCTGGAATGACTAAGCCTCTTGCTTGGCTACTGGACAGTGCATGTAGCTGGGGGAGTGGCCAGGAATTCCAACACTCAGAGCTTCAAGGACCCTGCAAAAGAGCTGGGTCACAGCAAGACACCTTGTCTGGGGCCACAGCAAGATCCCTTGTCTGGAGCCACAAATCTGGAGTTGGAAATGGAGTCCCGTGGGTCCTGGGCCAAGGCAATTGGGCAGCGCCTCCTCCAGGCTGGGACCCCAGGGAAGAACGGGCTCCAGGCTGTGTCCAGTGGCCAAATGGGAAGAGTGCTGCGCTGGTTCACCACTGTGGTCCTGAATGCCGCCTTCCTGGGGATGGTGAGAGCTGAGGCTGCACCCTTCCCAGACTGGGGTGCAAGCCTCCTGCAGGAGACCTACCCTTCCAGGGAGACCTGCTTTTGGCCATCTGCACATTGTGTGACCTTTGTGCTGCATTATTTAAACTGCCTGGGCTGTGGTTTCATCAATAGGAAAATGGGTACAATTCTAATTGTTGGTTAAACGCCCGCTCCTGGCTGGCCACCACCATGCCAGCAGAGGAGAGTGCTGGTTGGAAGAATCACAAGCCATAGTTACCTTTTTAGAGCTTTATTGGGAGAGAAGTGGGGGAGAGAGAGAGAGAGGGAAAGAGGAAAGAGGAGGTCCAGACAGAAGGAAGGAGTGGAAAGGAGAGAGAGGGACACACAGAGGGCCCACCCGTTTTTTAGGCTGGGACGCCGTCACAGGCTGATGACGTAATTAAGGACAGAATCCTTACACTATTCGAATGTAAAATTGATGTCCTAATGTTTCCCAACTGCAGCAAGCTTTACTTGGTTTCTGTACAAGGTAAAGGGGGGCGGGGGCTGTGCTGGTGTGTACCAATGGCCCTCACCACCCCAG
>CABHPH010158472.1:20113-30511 GCA_902168325.1 Peromyscus nudipes | reverse complement strand
GAGGAGGAGGTGGAGAGGAGAGGAGGAGGTGGAGAGGAGAGGAGGAGAAGGCAGGAAAGAACAGATCCCATTGGTGTGTGCGTGGGCATATCCGCAGTGATGGAAGAGTCGCTCTTCGTTCCTCTCCACTGAAGACACTGAAATTTCTGGACAGCCTTCACTGGATTTTAAACCAATGAGCATAACCACCACTAGCTTTGTTACGTATTCTGCTCTTTTTTTTTCCAGTCATGCATTCCAGACTTCAGGAGAAAAGGACAGCTGTGGGGTATCCCCAAAGCAACCAGGTATTTATGCTGAGATAGACTTCCCCTTCTTTACAATTTTGCCATGGGCCAACCTTGCCTGCACACTTGACCCTTGACCCTCAAGTCCCTACATCCCACAGCACCGTGTTGGGTCCTCCAGCATGATGGGTGAGCACTGGCCTTCCCTTCCTCACCGATTGCTGACACCTGACCAGTCACTAAAAGGGTATTACATACCTGAAAACCAAACACCAATCCCCAGGACTCAGATCCTATCCTCGTCGAAAATCCAGCCTTAATCCAGTTTACATTTTCTTCCAAAGCAGCTTATTCACTAATGGAACAGCCAGATTCCTGCAATTGCACATCTGTTTAGAAAAATAAAAACCCGAAAGGGACCACCTGTATCGGAAGGGGAGCTGGCTGGCGGCTTGTTTTCTCTGAAAACAGATTTTTCAGGAGCTGTACATACCTGAATCTCACTTTCCTGTGTAATAACGTGTGGCTTCCACAAAGCAGCTCCCTTCCTCCATTCAGCAGAGTCCTGAGGTGAAACAGGTGTTTGCCTCTAAACTTGTGAGGTTTCACTTCTGCTTCCTCTGAACAACACAAAACAAGAAAACCAAGCTTTCTGTCCCTGACTGACATCCACCCGTCCAGAAATCTGCACAGCAGACTGGCATCCACCCATTCAGAAATCTGCATGGCGGCAAGTTATGAAGAAGGGATTCCTTAGGCTTAATGCCCAGTGATATGGAGAAGGAAGAGGAGGAGAGGACAGAAAACAGAATCTCTTGATGTTCAGGGGTGGAATTTGGGAGCCAGAGGAGGGGATTCGAGGTTAAGAGCATTGGCTACTCTCACACAGAACCCGGGTCCAGTTTCCACTTGTAATTCCAGCTCTAGAAGACTCTGTGTCCTCTTCTGCCTCCACATATACCAGACCCTCACACATACACATAAAATAGAGACGAATGTTACCAGAGGGAGAGGGAGGGAGAGAGGAAGGAAGAGAGAAGGACACAACCCTGTAAAAGTGAAACATTGTGTAACTGGTTGACAAACTAGGAGATCTCTGCACTCTTACTAAGAAGATCCCTTCACAGATTACACTTTGAAATGTTTCCTTCACACCCCTGTCGATGTTGGCCAGCAGGTTGCAAATAAGAAACTGTTTTATAAAGTAAGCAACTTACAATAGCAAAAGTTTCCTATAGAAAATAAAAGGTCGGGGTTTCCTGTTTATTTGTTTTGTGTGGGTGTTCCTGTGGGCACAAGTGTGGGAGTCAGAGCTCAGCCTCATCTAGCCAACTTGTTGGGGTTTTTTGTTTTGTTTTGTTTTTGTTTGTTTGCTTGTTTGTTTTTGTTGGTTTTTGTTGTTTGTTGGTTTTTGTTGTTTGTTTGTTTGTTTGTTTGAAGCAGGGCCTGTCACTGGCTTGTAACTCACCAGAAAGGAAGGGTAGGCTGGCTGGCCAGTGCACCTGGAATACCTGTCTCTACCTCCCCAGCACTGGGGTAAAAAGCATCCATTGCATGTTGGGTGCTTTTGGATTCTAGGGATCCTGGAACTCGGGTCCTTGTGTTTGTGAGACAAGCACTTTAGTGATTCAGCATTCTCCCCATCCCAATAAATGTCTGATTTGAGTAAAAAATTTCTTCTTGCCAGCTTCTTTGAATGAATGACCCAAACCTGTATTAAATACTGTTAACCGAAGATTGTAACCATGAATGGCAAGCCATTTTCTGCTGAAATTGCCCCCAGCACTTAGAAACAAATAGTTCTTTCTTTATGTGAGAAGAAAGCCCACCCAACAAAGCACATGGAGAGTTTTTTTTCCTAACAGTTTTCCGGTGCCTCTGTGGAAGTTTGAGGAGAACCTTCTGCATAGGAGACATGTAAGATCCCCTAGGCCAACATACAGCCCTACCCAGGGCAGGGTGAGGACAGACAGGAGGAGCGGGCAGGGAAGTTCAGAGGGACTTGTGATGATGCAAATGCATATATGGTGCATTCCGAAGCATCCTTCCAGTTCTCGTGGCTTTTCTGGACGTTGTCAGCTCTGCATTCCTCTGCCTCCCCTGTGAGGACCGCTGGGTGAGGGTTTGGTTCTGTTCTCTGCTTCTGCCAAATATCTTACTCAGCTAATCTGATTTGTCGCTGATGACATAAATGAAAGACTGCCCTTTGGATAGCAAACTTAAGAATGTGTAGCCTGGCACAGCAAACCCTGAATGTGTCACAGTGTGCCCGGCTGAGGACGGAACCCACGAGTTGAGCACTTGCTTAGCATGTACAAGGCTCTGGTTCCGATCATTAGCATTAACAAATGAATAACTCTCTGAGTCATGGGAAGAACGTGGAAAAAGTCCAGTTGACAAGGAGTCTACACAGTCTTCTGAGGACTGCAGAGGGGCTACTGTGTGCCCCCACTCCGCGCTGTCCTGTACAGCAAGGGGAACTAAGACGTCAATTCTTGGCAGAATTTGCTACCAAAACCCACTGAGGTCAGAGTCAAGGCAAAAGCCCTTTATACCACAAAATGTCTCCACTGAGCTTTGGTGAGCAGGTTCCCTGACCTTAGTGAGGGGCACTCCCTACCTGTACCTGGCAGAGGCCAGGTAGGCCACAGCACACATTAGGCCTGGGCTTCAGGCCTGCATAATCTGCCAATTTCTGGAGTGTGGTCCTGGAAAACATCGAGCTCCCTAAACTTAGACACTTATGTTTCGAAAATGACAGTCTTGAATTTGTAGTCCTTGACAGACTTCAGGATGAGTGGCTGAAAGGTTAAAGGCAACAGTGCTCTTTAAAGCTCTGGTCTGTTGAGTGTTGAGTGGAGGCTGATGCTATGAACCAGAGGTACTGTTCAAAAGCTCCATAAATCATCCTCTGGCTTGTCACTGTGAAGCTGCAAAAAGCTCGCTCTCTCTCTCTGTCTCTCTCTCTGTCTCTCTCTCTCTGTCTCTGTCTCTCTGTCTCTCTCTCTCTCCCCTTCCCTCCCTCTCCCCCCCTGCCCAGACTCACACACACACACACACACACACACACACACACACACAATCACCCACCTACCCACCATCCATCCTTCCTTCTATCTCTCTCTTCCTCCCTCCCTCCTTCCCTCCCTCCCCCTCTCTCCCTCCCTCCTCCCCCCCCCCCCCCACACACACACTCACCCACCTACCCACCATCCATCCTTCCTCCCTGGCACTCATCTCTCTCTCCTCTTTTAACTTCCTTTTTTGCTATAGTCTCATCTTTTTCTGGGGTTGTATGTCTTACTCCATGTGTTTTATTACAGACATTTGAAAACACATCTGGCTTGTAATCCCCTGTCCCTCAAGAGGGTGTCCCAAGAGGATCTTCAAAGGTTCCAGGTCAGGTCGGGTGAGATGGTGCACACCTTTGATTCCGGCACTCAGGAGGCAGAGGCAGGTCGATCTCTGAAGTTCAAAGCCAGCCTAGTCTACATAATGAGTTCATGTCCAGCCAGGCCTACAAATGAGATATTGTCTCTAGATAAGTAAAGTAAAATAAAACAGTATCCCAGAAATCATTTTCAAACACAGTCTTATTTCCTTTTAGCCTGTCTTTTAAAAAAAAAATCAGTCTTTGTGGAATCATGGTTTACAGTAATACACTCAAAAAAAAAGTATAAAACATACACAATCTATCGAGCTCTCAGATTCAGCGTGGATGGAGGCGGCACATGGACTGAATGAGGCTGAGAGCTCTAAGGAGTTTGTAAGTCTTCTAGGAGGGATATTTTCCTGAACTTAGTCCAAGGGTTGGAGTCTAAGCAACATACAAAGAAAATGAGTTTAGCCAAGCTGAGTCCCCTGTTAGACAAATTCCCCAGAGCTCCATCATTGGAAATTAGGTCTTTGTCCTCAGATGTGGGCCTCTGGGGTCTAGGTTGCTGGTACAGAACCACCAGCATTATTAGAAACCACATCTCATGGTCTCTGAAGCTGAGTTCTCAGTAATGGCAAACTAATTATGTGATTACCAGACCCTTCATGTACCATCAGCCAGGAAGCTGAAATACGCCTGGTTTCCAGGCAAATGGCTCATTTTCAATTGTGCCTCAAAAATGCGGAGTCTCATCTTGGGTCAAAACTGGAAAATGCAAGCCAAATTTTCAATTAAAACTTTGAACAGCAAACCCCAGGCAGGCCACAGTCCTGATGACTGGGCAACCTTCAGTGACATCTCCCCAATGCCAAATGCCTGGGGCCTGAGGGCTAAAATCCCAGCCACTTCCAGCCTTACCACTCTGCTTGGACTGCTTCTCCGCCTGACAAAGTGCACACCAAGCCTGCCTCACCTTTGTGTTGACACCTGAGTCTGTCTTTAGGTCCAGACTTGCACCCTCCTAGAAAGGAGAGGCTAGGGTGCATCTGCACACAGACAGCTGAGAAAACCCACCCAGGCTTCCTGTAAAGAAGGCAACTGGACAGGATTCTGCCATGTGGGAGTGGGAAGCGGGGAGAAAAGGGAGGTATCGCGCAGCGGCTGGTTTGGCTCTACTGTAGCGCTGAAACCACATTCCATTTGCTTTTGTAACCACAGAGCTCAGCACACAGTAGGATGGCTGTTAATGCTCAGTAAATCCAATTGGAATAAGAAGAAATAGGTGGCCAGAATTGCTAGAAGTGTCTTAATGTAATTAATTCATGAAGCTCTCAGAATCATCTGAGGGTTTTTTTCCAGGCTTGGTTATAATTTTCATCTAGCAATAATTCCTAAGACCAGATATGAATTTCATTAAATTCCCACCATGTGCCAGCAGGAACACAGTGCTGAAGATCTTAGCCATGTTACTATGCATCACCAGGGGCAGGGAGAGACCAGGACTGAGGCTCACTGTGCCCAGCAAGCACTCTGAGACCAGAATGGCTCTGTCTTAGATCTGAATGGGTGTGACAGTGCAGTCCATCCTATGTCCAGCCAGGACTAGAGCTACAGTTCAGGCCACAAGATGCTCTCTGGGGATAGCACACACCATACTGCACAGACAGCTACATGGCATTGACCCTCAATAAACATCAGCTGTATTAAATACAGTAAGTTGCACAGACTGGGCCTTGGATTCCTTCAAAACCAGCTCTGTGGGAGATTTCCAGGTAAGGCTGGTGGCTGGTTGGTTGGTTTGTCCTTCTATGCCGGGGCTTTAACTCTTGCATCTGCTAGGCCAACTCCCACTGAGTGAACAGCCCCGGTCCATGCTTGCTCTTTATGAACAGCACTCAAGTTCCATCTTGCTCCAGCACCAAGCTTTTGGTTCAGGTGTGGTCTCCACTGGGCAGATTAGCAGCAGCACCCTTTCTTTGACCTGTCCCGCCTTTCTGTAAACCCGTGCACATGAAAAAAGACACAGAGACTGGAAACCTGACACTAAATCCAATTCCAGGCACTGCAGCTGCGCCAGGGTCTCCAGGAATGAGTTCTGTTGGTGGAGGCAAAGGAAAGGGTGTGGCGCTGGGGGATCTGGAGACAGGGCTGTATCTCCTTTTTAAGCTGAGAATGTGCCCTGTACCAACAAACATCTGGGCCGTCCATTCTCCCACACAGAAGAATCAGGAAGTTTGGGTAGCAGAGACAATGCAGAATGCTACAGACAAAAATAATTACTTGAATCAGGACAAGTCACAGTGTCTGTGTTGGTTTAAGATGCTCCGTCGGCTACTGTACAGTCAGAGCCGTACAGTAGGGTTCCCTTTGTATTTACTTCCCAAGTGAATCAGTACAAGATGAGCAGATAGAGTACACAAACCCTGCGGGCGGATTTAGGGGGTGAGCCCTGTAAAGAGCTGTAGGAAGCTAGACTTGAGAAAGAAAGGGTGGGGTGAAGGGGAGAGAGAGGAAGGGAGGGGAGGGGAGCAGAGGGGAGGGAGGAGAAGCTGATTTGGTTGACTTGGGCTAGTATGTGCAAGGCTTGGGTCTTAACCCCCAGTGCAAAGAGAGAAAGAGGGGGAGGGGGAGGGAGAGAGAAAGAAAGAAGAGAGAATGCCGACGGAGGGCTGAAGACAGCTAATTAAATACAGTCTGTGATGTCCTACATTAGACAGTCGGCATGAAAAGATGGGTCTGACATTGTTTACATTTAATTTTCTATATTTCCAAATGCTTCTTGGTGAAGATATGTTCCTTTCATAAGGAGGAAATGGCTAATTTATATTCTATACTATTTGAAAAGAGGGCATTGAGGAAAGTACATGGTACATCCCACTACCTTTGTGAAGAACAAGGCTAAGACTATCTTACAATAAATCCTCTTTAAAGCAGAAACTAATTCTAAACATGCAAATATGGTTTAAAATATTTACTTGTAAGTACAGGGGTCTGAGGCTGCAGTTGGGGATCAGGGAGTCAGGCTCAGAGGTAGAACATGTGTCCATTGTATGAGGCCTTTGGGCGCATCACCAAAACCCATCAAACAAGCCTGCATGTGAGCTCACAACTGTAATTCCAGCACTGGAAGCTGAGGCAAGAGGACTGAGAAATGAATGACCCTTAAAAACTCTAACAGTGAAAAGAACGGGGAGCCAAGAGACAGGCAGAGTATCCACCTGGAACTGGCACCACCTCAGGTACAGCTCCTAGTACCCCACAGCCCATCACCCAGGTGGCCTTCCGTGAGTAACCAGGATTGCATGAGAGAAACACAGGAGAGAGCTTCGGAAGCTTAGAGCTAATGCGTGCATAGACGAAAGGGGTTATCATCACAGCATGGACCTGTACATATTCATAGCTACTTAGAGTTCAGTCTTACTTTTGAAGCATTACCTGTCTGACAGCATCCCCCCCCCAAAAAAAAAAATCAAGACCTTGACTAACATAATAGCTAAGTTTCTTAAAACTAACACAAGACAGGGGGGAAAAAGTCACACACACACACACACACACACATATATAGTCATAAAAACTTTCCTATAGATGGGTGAGCAGATATTTTTAATCCCAGCATTTGGAGGCAGAGGCAGGCAGATCTCTGGGAGTTTGAGGCCAGCCTGGTCTACAGAGTGAGTTCCAGGACAGCCAAGAATATACAGAGAAACCCTGTGTCAAATCCACCCCATCCCCCACCCCTCACTCCCACAAAAACAAATTCAGATAATGTTCACTGACTTTCTGTGTGATCTCCAAAGTGTGCACATGTCTTCCTGGAGCTGCAAAGGCACACAGGCAGTGAGCAGCCTCCAGAACATGGCCCCCTGCTGCTCGAGGCTCCTGGCAGAGTTCATTCACCACCACACACCAACCATCTCATCTCCTTGTTTGACTTCTCATGGATGAATGGGTCACCAGAGAAAGTGCCGGCAGGCTGAGGTCCTGGAACATGCCTTCACATATGGCTGGTGAATAATTCATTTCAAAGAATCATTTTAAATGGCACACATTCATTGCTGGTGTCAGGTTCATTGTTATAGCCTTTGGAAAGCAATATGAAAAAAAAATCTATTAAGCACCATAAAGACACTCATCTATTTTCACCCTAGTCATTACACCCCTGGGAATTTATCATGGGAAATAATTCATGTAGAATTGTGTAAATGTCCAACCGTGGTTATAATACATATGCTATCATTGTGGACTGAGGAAGTAGCACAGGTTTGCCTAGCACATTCTACCCCCTCACACTAAATAAACAAATATGCCAGAACCAGAACCATAGCAGTAATAAAATGTTAAGAGCTGGGGATACATTTTGGAGTGGAGTGTTTACCTAGCATGCATAAGAGACCTGAGTTCAATCCCCACCACCAAAAAGAATAATAAATAAGTTTGGTAACAAAAGCAAAATGCCAGATAGTATTCTAATATTAATTCAAATCTGTAATGCATATGTTATGTAAATAATGGCCAGAAGTAATAACCAAAAGTCAAAATAAAATGTTAAAATAAAATACATGAATTTTCATTATTGTTGATTTAGTGCATGTATGTATATGAGTATGTGTATGAGTGTGTGTGTATGTGAGTGTGTGTGCATGTGTATGGAGATGCCCATGGAGGCCAGACAGACTGTCAGATCTCCTAAAGCTGGGGTTACTAACAGTTGTGAGCTACCTGATGTGGGTGCCGGGAACTGAACTCAGGTTCTCTACAGGAGCAACAGGCACTCTTAAACACTAAGCCATTTCTCCAGCCCTGCACCTTATTTCTTGAGACAGGGTCTCTCACCGGAGCTGGAACTGGCCAATTGGCTAAACTGGCTGGCCAGCAAGCTCCAGAGACCCACCTGTTTCCATGTCCAGCGCTGGAATTACAGGCACATGCCTCCGTATCTGGCTTTTCTACATGAATGCTAGGGATCTGAACTCGGGTCTCTGTCAGCTCTTTGCTCACTGAGATATCTCCCCAGTGACCTTTAGAAATGTTTTATTTATTATTATGATTGTGTGTGAGAGCAAAGAAACAAGGGTCACAGTGTGTGCGTGGAGGTCAGAGGACAACTTTTGATAGCAGGTTCTGTCTCTGCACTGTGGGCTCTAGAGGTCAAACTCAGCTCCTCAAGTTCAGGCAGCAAGCACTCTGCTGTGTGGGAGGGGAGATCTCACTATGAGCCAAGCCAGCCTCAAACTCCTGGGCTCGGGCCATTTTCTCCCTTCAGCCTCCGCAAGAGTGGGACTGTGGAGCCTAGCTCAGTGTCGGGCTCTGCTCTGTTGGTGTTCTGTGGGTTTTGTTTTTGACAACTAAAGTAAGTAAATATTTTTCAAAATACTTTCCATGTGAGTGGAGTCTAAAGCCTTCAAAACACTGTCTAAATGGTTGAACAGAAAACACTACTCAAATTCCATCTCTGTGTTCAGAGCTCAGCTTTGAGGTGGCCTCACAGTGACCAGTGCTGTGACTGTGTCCTTGCAGAAAGCAAGCATGGAGAGAGCTGAAAGAAGAAGAAACAAGGGAAGAGAGAGAAGCAGGGAACAGGGAGGATTCATTCAGCCAAGGTGAAAATGCCTAGGAGTCCATCTTGCAACTGGCAGACTATTAACATTTTGATTTGTGAATACCTGGTATATGGTAGCAACGTAATAAAGACCAGATGACGAGTTCCCTAGTTGGGGTATTTTAACTAACAAATGCAGTACATTCCTATCAATAACAACATGATCAATGAAGACAGAAAGACTCGGAGGGTGGGTGTGTAACTCAGCTGGAAGAGTGTTTGACTAACACGCAAGCCCTGGTCCATCCGTAGCGCTCACACAACTGGTCGTGATGGCTCACACCAGCAATGCCAGCCTTCTACCAATGAACAGGCAGGGGGAGTCAGGGGTTAAACGTTCTCCTTAGTTAAACAGTGGTTCCACTGTTTTCTGGGCTACAGGAGACCCTATCATAGAGAGAGGGGGCAGAATAAATAGCATCATTTTGCAGACACTGAGGGTCTAAACAAAAGTTGTCAACAGTCACTAACATCATAAAAGGAGACAGTCTACCTCTGTCCTATGAGGCAACTGCTGAATGCCTCCTGCGAGTACTCACAAGGAAAGAAAAGCTGAGCAAGAGTCTGTGAAGACTCTAAGTCCAAATGCCAACTTCATGTGCACTTAGTCCCAAGCCAACTAAGGCTGCATGGGAAAGCCCCGTCTCAGAGAAAAGCCAGAGGAAGAAAGAAGAAGAAAAGAAAAGAGTAAAAGGCTCCAAGGTAGAAGAAGGAGACCCCGCTGGCTTTGTTTACCTGCTTGCTTGTCTGTTTGCTGTTTGTGTTTTAGGGGAAACAGAAGACAACATGGAGGTTCTAGAAGTAGAGATACCCCAAACCCACACTGGAAGCTACAACCCCAGAAACCCTGTTGACTTCACGTGAACACACACCACGTTGTGGAAAGACAGGGAAGAGTAAGGCAGCAGAAGGGGAAGCAACCTACAGCCTAATGAAAACTCTAAAATGTCATCATGTGGCCAGGCAACTGTGCACACCTGCAACCCAAGCACTTGGGAGGCGGACACTGGAGGAGCAGTGAACGGTCAAGGCCAGACTGGACTGTGTGAATCCCAAGCCAACCAGGGCTACATGGACAGTCCCTGTCTCAGAAAAAAATGAGTAACTAAAAGTAAGAGGAGGAGAAAGAAAGAAAGAAAGAAAGAAAGGAAGAAAGAAAGAAAGAAAGAAAGAAAGAAAGAAAGAAAGAAAGAAAG
>CABHPH010158472.1:8556-20013 GCA_902168325.1 Peromyscus nudipes | reverse complement strand
GGAGGGAGGGAGGGAGGGAGGGAGGGAGGGAGGGAGGGAGGGAGGGAGGAAGGAAGGAAGGAAGGAAGGAAGGAAGGAAGGAAGGAAGGAAGGAAGGAAGGAAGGAAGAAACAAGCTGAAGTTTTTTTGTTTTTTTTTTTAAGACTGTAACAGAGCAGAATAAGAAGACACTTGATTTTTTTCAATGGAATTGCTCTCTTTCAAAGGGAAAGGGAAGCTGAGCAGGGCCATGGGAAGGGTCCTGAGGGAGGTCAGATAGAATGGATTTAAGTAAACCTGGAAACTCCATCATGAGGAGGTAGGGTTGGTGTTTATAGGGAAATTAGGGAATTGATTGAATGGCAGCTGATAGAAAGATTATAAGCCTACTCATGCCTGGGCCTCATGACCCAACTTCTAATCTCCATGCTTGTAGAGCAAGGGTCTGCACCTTCCTTAAAGAGTTTTTGTCTTAGTTGTGTAGCTTGGTCTGTTTGAGGGACCCCTGGCAGTGGGATCAGGATCTATCCCTGGTGCATGAGCTGACTTTCGGGAGCCCATTACCTATGGTGGGACACCTTGCTCAACCTTGACCCAGGGGGAGGGGAGGGGCTCGGTCCTGCCTCTACTGAATGTACCAGGCTTTGCTGCCTCCCTGAGGAAGCCCTTACCCTTTTGGAGGAGAGGATGGGGGGGGTGAATGGGGCAGGGAGGCTAGGGGGAATTGGGAGGAGGGATGGGAAGGGTCTGTGGTTGGTATGTAAAATGAATAAAAAAATTCTTAAATTAAAAAAAAAAAGAGTTTGTCTTGCTGAGAGACAAGGTGAGTGCTTTCCAAGAGCAAATCTCATCTGCAGTTTGTTCGTGTAAGGTGGGGTTTATTTGCTTCCATGACCAATGAGAGAGGATCTAAGATACCATCTAGTCACCATCACCTAAGCAGCCTAGACTCTGTCCTCGTGGTCCAGAGACTTCTCTAAACATCACTATCATCTGTGAGTTCTGAAACCCAATGGCTCCCCCTCCCACTACAAGTATGGGTGGTGAAAATCCTGAAGAAAACGATGAGCAAGCTGAGGGCCTGTGAACGCCTTCAGGACTGGAAGATGACTCAGGGTAAAGATGAATTTCCAGCATCCACACAAACAGGCATGGCCACGCAGAACCCCATTGCCACTTGGAGGTGACAAATGGATCCCAGGAACTCTAGCCTAGCAGAACCTACAAGGTTCAGATCCAGTAAAAGACCCTGACTCAAGGGAATAAGGTAGAGAAGGACAGGAGAGGACACCTGGCATTCTCCTCTCTCCTCCACGCATGGGACGGGGTATGAACTCACACCCATATGTATGGACAACTGAAGCGCACATGAGTGTGTGCCCATACACAAAACTACATACATTAAGCCAAGCATGGTGGTGCACACCTTTAATCTTAGCACTAGAGAGGCAAAGGCAGGTGTATCTCTGGGAGTGAGATGCCACCCTGGTCTACATGCTGGGTTCCAGGACCCCCAAGGGCTACAGGGAGACCCTGTCTAATTAATTAATTAATTAATTAATTAATTAATTAATTAATTAAAATGGCCTTCAGACACTTTGAACCGGAACTCACAAACAGCAAATATTTGGCTAACACATTCTCTTCTATGGTAAAACCAGTTTGCCTTTGACACATGATGCCTCCAAGACCTCCTTTGCAAATCTATCCCTGTCCGAACATTCCAGAACATGGGCTTAGGACAGAAAGCAAGCTTGGATGCCAAGTCCCAGGCTCTCTGGCCAGTGAGTGGGCTCAGTCTAGAATTTTCAGAGAGCTTTGGGGACTCCAGTCATGTGATCCTCTGTAAGCGGAGCACAGCTTCCGTCCATTTGGTCGAAGGTAACCACCAAGCACAGAAGTGGCCATCTCAAGAGTAGAGTGTCACCCAAGCATCCTGCACTCGCTAGAATGTGCAAGGCCCTGCGTTTAATCCCCAGCACCAGAAACACACAAAAATGGGGACTCTCTAAGAGCAAATGTTTCAGTTAGAAATTACGTTAGAGCCGGGCGGTGGTGGCGCATGCCTTTAATCCCAGCACTCGGGAGGCAGAGCCAGGCGGATCTCTGTGAGTTCGAGGCCAGCCTGGGCTACCAAGTGAGTTCCAGGAAAGGCGCAAAGCTACACAGAGAAACCCTGTCTCGGAAAAAAAAAAAAAAAAGAAAGAAAGAAAGAAATTACGTTAGAGAGAAATACAGACCTCTGAGTTCAAGGCCATCGTGATCTACACAGAGAGTTCCAGGCCAACCGGGGCTACATAGTGACACTGTATCAAAATATAGAGAGAGAGCCGGAGAGCTAGCTCAGTGCTTAAGAGCACTTAGTACTCTTCAGAGGACCTGAATACAGTTCCCAGCACCCACAAGGTGGCTCACAACTGTCTGTAAACTACAATTCCAGGGGATCCAAAGCCTTCTTCTGACCTCCATAGGCATCAGGCACACATGTGGCACATATTCATATACACAGGCTAAACACTCATACACATAAAATAAAAATAGATCCTTTTTTAAAGTATATTGTTATAGTACCAATAAAAAGTAACACACGGTGTTGGGTGTGTAGTTCCATAGGTAGAATGCTTGCCTAGCATCATGAGGCTCTGAGTTCCATGCCCAGCACCAAATAAAACTAGCTGTGATAAAGGAGAGCGGGCCCTGCACTCTGCCTGGGCAGCACACGGGGGCTGACCCTGTTATCGGGGCCACAGGCGAGAGCAGGAAAGCTGACCCCTCTCCCACCTCATATTGCCACTACAGCAACAGGGAGATAGGGCTCTGCACTTTGCCTGTGCAAAACAGTAGAGCTGGCCCTAGCCCTCTGAGTGAGGGAGACTCGGATCTGAGGGCCCAAGACTGGAAGACTGGCCCCACTCCTTGCTGCAGGCTGCATTGGGTGGGCTGGCTGAGGCAGTCCTGGAGAGCTCACCTGGGTGGGGACAACTGGGGAAAGCTGGCGGGCTGACCAGCTCAGCTACCACCCAGGTCCAGAATCAAGGCTATGAGTTGACCCATCCCAACATCCACCTCATCTATGAACTGCTGGCGCATATGAAGGGGACGAACCTACAGATCCAAAAACAACTGGATCACCAAGACACGGGACAACAATAGGATATGCAAGAAGAGGCCCAGTGAGAGCCCATTATAGGTAGCATAGCAGAAGCCAGAGGACTGGAGCCAGGGCAATGACTCATGGAAAAGAGCACTTGCAAGGGAAGACGAACGAAGGGTGAACTGTGTGTCTCAACGAGCCACACTGCAGCTTCCACGACGAAGCTCTTCTTTTGTTTTTGTTTTTGTTTTGTTTCTTTGTTTTGTTTGGTGTTTGGTTTTTCTTTTAAATTCGGTTTTGATTCCGGAGGGAGGTTGTAAGGGCAGAGGGAGGTTGTAAGGGCAGAGGGCAGATGCGAGGGGATGGGGAGATAAGAGGGATTGGAATGCATGATGTGAAATTCACAAAGAATCAATAAAAGTTTAAAAAAAAAACTGGGTGTGATGGTACACGCTTGTAATCCCAGCACTCAGGAAGTAAAGACAAAAGGGTCAGGATTTCAGGGTCATCCTGGGCTAAATAGTGAACTCAAGAACAACCAGCCGGGCGATGGTGGCGCACGCCTTTAATCCCAGCACTCGGGAGGCAGAGCCAGGCGGATCTCTGTGAGTTCGAGGCCAGCCTGGACTACCAAGTGAGTTCCAGGAAAGGCACAAAGCTACACAGAGAAACCCTGTCTCGAAAAACCAAAAAAAAAAAGAAAAAAAAAAGAACAACCTGAGCTACAAGAGACTGTCTCAAAGAAGACTAAGGGGACGGGGAGGAAAAGGATACAGAGGAAGAGGAAGGAACACACATTCTCTGTGTTTGAAATTCAGAAAATCCAAAAAAAGAAAGAAGGAAATTTGCATTCCCTAGTCTTGCACTACACACAGATAACTAATTTATAACCATATTATCATTTAAGGATATGTTTCCTGGGGCTGGAGAGATGGCTCAGCAGTTAAGAGCACTGGCTGCTCTTCCAAAGGACCTAGGTTCATTTCCCAGTACCACATGGCAGCTCACAGCTGTCTATAACCCCAGTCCCAAGGGATCTGACACCCTCCCACAGGCATACATGCAGGCAAAACACCACTGCCATAAAATAAATAAATAAATCTTAAAATATATATATTATTTTCTATTCTTTACATATATCTACCTTTTGTCCTTTTTCTTTTCTTTTTTTATTCCTTTTTCCAAACAAAGAATAAAATAATAGCATACTTAGGGGGCTGAAGAGATGCGTCAGTGGTTAAGAGCACTGACTGCTCTTCCATAGGACCTGGGTTCAATTCCCAGCACCCACATAGCAGCTCACAACTGTCTGCAACTCCAGTTCCAGGGGACCTGACACCCTCACACAGACATATGTGCAGGCAAAACATTCAATGCACATAAAATAGCATACTTTCAGAATTATCACACACACACACACACACTTTTAAGACAGGGGCTTGATATATGGCCCAGGATAGCCTTGCATTTACCGTCCTCCTGCTTCAGCCTCCAGAGTACTGGGATTACACTCCAGCTACTTCATCATTTTAATGCCTATATAATATTTCATTATGTAGAAATGTTATAATTTACTTAACAATCCCTTGTATTGGATTCTAGGATCCTATTTGTTTGTTTGTTTGTTTGTTTGCTGTTTTAGAGACAGCATCTTGCTATGCTGCCCAGGAGGGGTACAGAGGCTATTCAAAGACTCAAGCCTACCACTGACAGCACACAGTTTTGACCTGCTCCATCTCTGATCCAGACAGGCCCACCCCTCCTCAGGCAGACTGGTGGTCTCTCACGCCCAGGAGGTTCCCAGGTCCACACTAACTTCAGAGCCATAGTCCTTATGGCTCTCATGACTAGGAAGACCCGCACCTGGGCAGCCAGAACTCCCGAGGCGAGCAGCAGCACCCTGTGACCCGAGTGTTTGTTTGGGTGAATCCCATGGGAGGGTCACCTTAAAGATCAGGAAGCATCGTGTTTACAGAGCTTGAGTCAGCGCCTCCGCCACCCACTGAATCAAAGGTGCTTCTGGGCCAGCTTTGTTGCTGGGTTTGCCGCAAAGATAAAGGGAGTGTGATGCTGGGGACGAGAAACCACCAGACTTCAGTGTCTTTTCATCTCCACTTGGGTGGCAGGAGACACACCCCTTTCTCAGCACCAGCTCCCATCAGTCTCACGAAACCCTAGATGTCATGCCCAGGTGGCTTTGTCCTAGAGGAAGCGTCTCCTGAATACAACCAGCAGACCAGGAAGCGACACTGTGACAATAAGCCATAGATGTGGCTGGGGTACAAACCCCAGTTCCCAGGACTCTGGCTTCTCCCAGGATTGCTGTCCCTGCACGGATAATGCAAAGCGATAAACTGCAGCAGAAAGCCATTTTTAGGTAGGAGAACATTAAGGATATGTACAGATATAATATTAATATACAAAGTAGATAGATGCATAACGTATACACATCAAACATGCACATTGTATATTCTAATGTATTGTTATCTATTTTTTCCTTAGGATCTAGCTGTTTTGCTCAGGCTGCTGGCTTCCCCATCCCCAACATCATACACTAGGATTCCCAAAGGCTAGGATTAGTGCCTGTGCCCAGCTATCCACGATCACCACCCCACCCCCAACATTTGGGATTGAAACCACAGCCTTTCAATCACTGGGTGTACTTGTCTCTTTACTTTCCTCATTGCTGTGACCAAACATATCACAAAAAGCAACCCAGGATCCTGTGGGGCGGTGGGGTAAAGCTGCTCTCAGGTTATTACATGAAAGCACCTAGTGCCAGAAGAGGGCTGCGTGGTTACAAGTGACTGGTAACGGAGACTCCTGCCTGAGTCTCCAAAACAGCACAGCAGCGCTCACTACTGTCGGCTGCCCACCAAAACTAGATGGCAAGGCTCTGTTGCTAAAGACACCACAGGCCTTGGTCACTGGACAGAGACAAGCCAAGCTGGACCCGGGTTGGAAGCATCCTCCGGCTCATGCAGACTGCTGGGGGGGGGGGGGATTGTCATGCACAGTCTCATCCAGCTGTGGACCCTGTTTGCAGTGACGTCAGCCAGGCAGGCAAGATGAACTTGGTGGTGCGCCATTGGAAGTTCTGTTATGGAGGCCACCAACCATCATCAGCTACGGAGGACTCAGATTCACTGGATCCCTGCTCCACAGGAAGGAATCCACACATGGTACTGGAAACCCAGTCAAAATCCTGTGGCTGGGGAGGTCATAGGCTCTAGAGGGAAAACCACTACTGGTGTTTTGGTAAATGGACATGATGTATCTGTGGAATTGCCCTCTTAAATGGCTTATGTTCACGTGCATACATAATTCTGCTGTTAGCCTTGTGGAGCTTTTTCTTTCCTCACCAGGAAGCCTATAATTGAGGAACTTCTCATTGGCAGGCTGTGAGCCCACGGGGACAGGGAGGCAAACAGTGTTCCACCGGGCTGAACAATGAAGGGCCATGGCTGTTAGATGAGAGGGGAACCACCAATGCCCTCGGGGTCTTACATCTGGGATGAGGATAGTGGAAATGTGTGTGATAGTGATGACCCAGACTAGGCAAGAGGCACGCTGAAGGATTCAATGCTGTCCGTGAAGATGTAATAAGACTGAGAAACATTAGCCAGCACTCAGGCAATCCACTGCAGGAAGTCACTCCAGGGACAGAGAAGTTTCCTTTTGAAGTGGATGATGGTGACTACAGAGACTCGTATTAGCAGCTATGACAAGAACAAATGTGGCAGATGCTCTGTCACAAAAGGAATGTCTCTATCACTTCCTCCAAGGCCCAGGGGACACTGCAAAAGGACACAGAAAGAAGCTGAGAGCAGGACTGGAGCGGAGTGTTCCGGAACAATGGCTTCTGGGCCTGACATGGCTGTTTCACTCATAAACTCACAGCTGCCGTGGCTACCTGAGCACTGTAGAACCTGTCCATCTGCAGTCTGTAATGGAGCTGTAGGCAGCTAACAGTTGCCAGAGGAGGAGGAGACCTTCTCTTCAGTGGTACAGGCATTTGTAAGGTACCTAGGTTCCTGCAAACAACCCCTAGGCAACCCAAATGAAACTCACTGGGTCATTTAAAAAAAAAAGTCATGAAAGTGAAAAGGAACCAGAGGAAGGGTGATGAAGGTAAATATGGTCAAAATAATTATACACATATATGGAAATGTCACAAGGAAATGCACCATGTATAATGAATATATATGTTAAGAAATTTTGAAAAAAAGCAACCACTTAAGGAGGAAGGTGTCTTGGGCTATGGTTTGTGAGCATACAACCCATCCAGGTAAGAATGGCATGGTGGCAGGAACACGAGATAACTGGCCAAATGCATCCATAGCAATGTAGTAGAGAGTGGGTAGGAAATGGCCAAGCCCCCTCAAGCCCCGCCCCCAGTGACCCATGTCCTCAAGCAAGACTCTACTTCCTGAAGGTTCCATAATATCCCCAAACAGTACAAACAGCTGAGAACCAAGTGTTCAAACATGAAGTTTACTGGGGTATTTCACCTTCACGCCACAGGCGAGTGCTCAGCCCCTGAGCTGCACCCCCAACCCTCAAGGAAGATTATGCTGAAGAAGAAAAAGATTTAGAGTACTGGGGAATGAACACATAGACTCATGTTCAGTAGGCCAGTTTCCTACCTCTGAGCTACATTCTCAGCCCCAAAATTGCATTATTTCTTCTGAGTCTTTGCAATATATGTTTTTTTTCTTTAAGCAAAATTGATTACCAGAAAAGTATCCTGCCTCAGGACTGAAGAGATGGTTCAGTGATTAAGAGTGCTGGCTGCCATGGGAGGCCTTACCCTTTCTGAGGGGGGGTGGGGGGGGGGGGGTAGAAAGGAGCTGGGGGGAGGGACTAGGAGAGAAGGGAGGGGGAACTATGGTTGGTATGTAAAATAAATTTTAAAAAATTGAAAAAAAAGAAGGTGGGTTGAGCAAGCCATGGGAAGCAAGCCAGTAAGTAGTATCCCTTCATGGCCTCACATCAGCTCCTGCCTTCAGGATCCTGTCCTGTTTGAGTTCCTGTCTTGACTTCCTTCAGTTATGAACAGTGATACAGAAGTGTAAGCCAAATAAACCCTTTTCTCTCCAACTAAAAAAAAAAAAGAGTGCTGGCTGTTCTTGCAGAGGACCTGGATTTGGTTCCTCAGCACCCACATGGCAGCCTACACCTAACTATAAATTTCAGTTTCAAGGGACCTGATATTCCTTTCTGGCCTCCTTGAGCACCAAACATACATACCTGCAGGCAAAACATTCATGTACATAAAATATAAAATAAATTTTTAAAATTACCACCACCACCACCACCACCACCATCATTCTGTCTCCCAATTTCCTGTCTGCTGCTTAAAGATGTCTGCCACAAAGACGGGGTTCCTCAGTAAGTTATAGAGCGTGAAGTGCCAATCCCTCCTAGCCATCCCCCTGCGGTTATATCAGTACAAGGATCCCTTCTATTTCAGGAGGAAACTAGTCAGACCCACTGGGAAATGTTACTGGTTTACAGTCTTCTCTTTATTACTCCAGAGTATGGACTTGGAACCGTATTCTTCCTCCAGCATAAACATAGACGTATCTCTTCTTTGTGAACAGAAACTTCAAGATAGGACCAAGTGTGGTGGTGCACACCTTTAATCCCAGCACTCAGGGGGCAGAGGAAAACAGATCTCTGTGAATTCTGGGCCAACCTGATAGGATCGCAGGCCAGCCAGGGCTGCACAGTGGGATCCTTGTCCCAACAAGGAAACACCACAAGACAGAATTTCGTTCACACTAAAGAGAAGAGGAAAGCAGTGGATTCACATGAAATCTAGTGACTTGAGAGTGTACAGGTGACCACCTGCCCCAGGGAGGAGCTGGGCCTTTTACTCTACAGATCTTTCTGAATGTTTTGTCCCCTAGCACAAGATTGCTTAGCAAATATGCATCATGTTCATTTTTCTGTTATGCACTTTAGAATATTATTTTACATATGGATCACATAGAAATGTGGATGTGTTCCACACAAATTCGGATACATATACACACAGTAAAATATGTAGCTTAGGCAAAGAATAAGTATGTCTGCCTTCTCCTTTCATTGAAGAAGTGAGGCAACTTTAATTAACTTGTTCTTCCCAGTTTAAGTATTCATCTCATGTGACGTACTGATTAGCTCATAGGCTCATGCGTAGTAAAAGAAAATGCCTGCAAATGCACTGGGCTTGTGTGCTGTTTAGACTGGGGATCATACTCTGTCTGGGGGTAACAGAGACAGCGACCTAGAGCACAGGGCCAACAGGATTTGACTTTAGAGATCTTTAGACATCATCCATTCATGGATGTTATACAGTATATCTAATTTCTTTTTTGCTCTAGTTGGTTGGTTGGTTGGTTGGTTTTTCTAGACAGAGTTTCTCTCTGTAACACTGGCTGTCCTGGAACTCGCTCTGTAGATCAGACTGACCTTGAATTCACAGAGATCCACCTGCCTCTGCCTCCCAAGTACTGGAATTAAAGGCGTGCGCCAACGCCACCACTCAGCTTCAGTATACCTGATTTCAAAAGGATACAAAATGATAAAAATGGAGCCAAAGTCAAGGTTCCAGGATGTCAGGGCAGCTTGCCCACTGTCTGACATTTCTGCTAGGATGTCTACACAGCAAGCACTCTGGAGAGCTGTCCTATGGACTGTTCTTCAGGTTCAGCAAGGTTCTTGAGCGCATTCAAAGTCTTCTTCCATGGGACCTACAAGTTGGCATTTGGCCTTTTCTAAAGAGGCTGGCAGTGCTTTCTCTGTACACACTCTTGTTCACAGAGCGGAGGGAGGTTCTTCCCACACAAAGGTAGGGATGAGGTTTTGTCTGCCTCCTGCAGGAGACATGCTACCTAACTTCTGTCCCCTCTCCCTTCCTCTTCTTCCTCACTCTGTGTGTGTGTGTGTGTGTGTGTGTGTGTGTGTGTGTGTGTGTGTGTGTGATGCTGGGAACTGAATTTGAACCTGCTGCATGCTAAACAAGGTCTCTACCACTTGCCATTCAAGACTCTAGTCTCAAATGGTGACTCAGCTCCCCTTCCCTGATGCCTGACCACCAAGTTTTGAGGCCAGCTCAGCCCTCAGAAAGACATTGTAGCCAGCAGAGCAGACTGAGGTCCCCTCAGACAGCCAGCACCACCTACCTGAGCTGTGGAGGAATGCACCCTCACCTCTGTCCTGACTGCTGCCATCAGAGCACCCCACTTCCGGGTTCACTGACTTGCAACTGCAGGCCCAGACTCAGCTGTGCACAGGACTCTGGGAAAGGAATGGACTGGCACAGAGAACTGAGACAGTCGATGCAGCCGCCTCCTGTGTTCCCACCAGATCTGTGCTACCAAGGACCACACAGCCTAGTCCCTTCTAACCTCCATCCATGCATGGCCCCTCATGAGGTACTTCACTTCCCTTCAAAGAATTGGAATAGTGGGCCAATGTGATGGCTCAACCAGTAAAGCCAGCTGCCACCAGGCTCTAGGACTGGAAACCAATCCCCAGGACCCAAGTGGTGGAAAGAGAGCTGACTTCTACAGGTGTGTCTGACCACTGACCATGAAGCATGTGCGCATGGACAAGAGGGAGGGAAAAGAGAGGGTGGAGGAGGGAGAGAGGAAAAAGAAAGCAAGAAAGGAAGGAAGAGCCGGAAGCCTGCCTGAGTGATTTTCGACAGCTTTAAATGCAGGTTAACTTGAGGAAGTTAGAATCAATTTGCAAGGCACCCAGGCCTACTGTTCTCCTACCCACAGAGTCATGAGGTGCCACAAACAGGGAAGATCTTGAAATCCCGAGGAGTCTGGGGTGCACCTCAGGGCAGATCACCAACCTGATAAAAAGACCCTATGCTCTATTCCCAGGGCACAGTGAATGCAGATAAAGAAACCAGAAGTCCACAAAGGCCTCCCCGGATTGATGCTATGTCTCAACCAAGAGTAGAGCGACAGAACACATCTCTCCAGATACCCAGAAGCTACTCTGATCTGCTGCTGGCAAACCCCTCTATGGACCATGGGACTCACCTGTGGAAGAGGATGCTTCGGTTTCCCCCAGCAGAGCCACAGCCTAAGGCTCATCTCCAGGGTCCCTCTTGGCCTGCTTGGTCTGCAAGCTGATTTTTCTGCTCCAGCCAGACACATGCTCAGCCACCAGGCTGTGGGAACCACTGCTACCTGGGTCACACCTTGCACACACAAACTAAATGATGTTTATCTCACAACAGAAGAGGATTCCAGAGTCTGAATAAATCTTTCAGTTTTTTGTCCACATTAGTAGGAAGTCTATTCTATTCCCCACTTAGTTTCCCAAATATAAAACCTCCCCCGCCGGGCAGTGGTGGTGCATGCCTTTAATCCCAGCACTTG
>CABHPH010158471.1:17065-37107 GCA_902168325.1 Peromyscus nudipes | reverse complement strand
ACTGCCTGGCCTCTATGTTTAATCTAGTGGTTTGTTCTGTTCTCTGATCTTCAGGCAAAGTTTATTAGGGTACACAATGTATCACCACACATTTTATTTGATCTTCACAATACCAACCCTACACATCATGCTTATTACATTAGCCAGGTAGGTTTCTTTTTTTCCTAAAAAACATTCATAGAAATGAAGAGCATGAAGCACCCTGGACAGTAAAATCCATTGGTGCTGCTCGTACACAGACACAAGTGCATTTTCAGCTGGTCATTCAGTGGACACTCTCACATCCTTCAGAACTTGAGAGTGACTTTCATGGGATCACTACCTGGATTCAAACTCAAGTAATGGTTTGTAGGTGAGTGGTCCCAGGTAACATTCTAAAACCATGTTTTCTTATTTATATACTGAATATTCAGATGAAGTGAGTTATGTAAAGCATCTCTTGAGAGCTCTCTGGGCATTAACATTAGCATTTGGGCATCATCTTTAGCACAAATTAGTCATTGCACAGACAGATTTTTAGTTTTTGGTTTTTTGCTTTCTAGATACATAGGAGCCTATTTGCAGCAGCTATTTGGTTTCTTAAGGTGAGACCTTGATAAGCACATGAAAAGTAAACCCATCCTGGAGCGTAGAATACACTGGATGTACTTAAACTGTTCCATAAAGGTGTTGGATACCATCTTGGAAGGAAGAGGACCAAGCTGCAGATAGGGGTTTACATTTTATTCTCCTACCAATGCCTCTGTTTTGATAACTTGGTTTGTTTTCTTTCTCGTCTTTATTCATTTTAGATTTTCACCATTGCACCACGGTTGTTGTTCTACAAGCAGTAGACCGTGATGTGGGAGATTAGTCATCTGCTGTATTCAATAGCTGACTTACTAAGACGTGTGTGTAGGCGAGCCGCTTTTTAAGGAAAGTAATGAAAGATGAAAAACAAAAACAACCAGATATGGTGGTGCACACCTGTAATCCCTGAACCTGGGTGACTGAGACAGAAGGGTGGAGAGTTTGAGGGCAGCCTGGACTATATAGTCAGTTCCAGGGTATCCTGAACTGCAGAGTGAAATTCTGTCTCAAATCTAGAAATCAAAACGACAGTAACAACAAACAAAGAGAAAGCCAAGGGTGAAAGCAGAACCCCGTCAGCTGTGGGCACTAAACTGGTGTCAGCCACGATCTCTTTGGCCCCTACACTAAGCATCTGTGAGGATGAGGGCCCTGAGGAGATGCCAGCCAAGCAAACAGTCCATATTCCTAGGGAAGAATGTCGTGGTATGTGGTCCGAACATTTCTGCAAGAGAAGAGCTGTCGCTGAGACCTTTCAAACTCTCTGTGTTTCGAGGGACTGAAATTCTTCCAGCTTGGTGTGCTGCGCTAAGCGGAAGAAGCACACGGATGGCCATGGATGGATACCAGTCTGTGAAAAGCAGAACAGTCCCGCCAAAGTCAAGCCTGCCTCTGTGCGGGCAGCAGCCTGCCTGGATGTCTCCAGAACTGAGTTTGCAAGTGGCAGGAACCTCGGGGGTTTTAGTTTTTTCTCTCCACCACCCTGCACAACTCAGACCTGCCCCCATTGATCTGCCCTATCTCCCCTCATCTGCAAAGAGCTGGCATGAGAGAACTTGCCCATAGTCTCTTCCACAGGAGTGTCGCAGAGATTAATGATAGGGACCTCACATACCTGGGAGGAGGCTGTGGTTGTTCCTTCCAGAGCACATTGGCAGTGTTTTCCCATCCAGACCTGTCAACTTCCCTGAAACAAGCCAGAGAGGGAAGAGTTATACAATTTACCATATCCTAGGGGCCTGGGCTGTGAGGGAGCTTGAGAGTACACTGTGTGCTGTAGGTCAGGGCCTGGGAGGAACAGGTATCTTAGCAGCAAGGCTGAGAGCTTCCTGGGAACCAGTGAAGTAACTGGCTGTAGAATAGAGGCCAGGACTCTAAAAGCAAAGGAAAAAAAAAAGTTAGGCGGAACACACACTCTCGAAGGATGCCTAGGTAGTCAGTTTTCCAGAATCCCGACATCTTATGGGGACAAAGCTAACATAGAATTAGAAAAGTGAAGTTGCTAATGAAGATGCTTTCCTACAAAAGGTAGATCGCCACCACTGGATAGATGTGTGTGCATTTTCTATGCCTACATATACTAGAGCAGCTCAAGCAAAGGAAAAACCGGGAAACTGAAAATGAAGCTGGACAGATGCTGACTGACAGACTCTAACTGCAGAGGGCCCTGCACTACATTAGACCACAAGTCAGCTTTTGGACCCTCGGATGTCAAGTCAGGATGTTTACATGACCAGTTAAGAGTCAAGGAAACAAAAGCTTATAAATTTGCTTTTTCAAGAAAATGACAGGGCTGAAGAGATGGCTCATGGGATAAAGGCACTTGCTATTTAAGCCTGGAGACCCGAGTTTGTTCCCCAGAACCCATGTAAAGGTGGAAGGAGAGAATCTACTCTACAAAGTTGTCTACTGAACTCCACCCACACAAAAAATAATAATAAATTTTAATTAAAAAACAAGGGATCACACACACACACACACACACACACATACACTGGCCTCCCTGAAATGTAGCCAGAATGACCTAACAATAAGGTGAAGGCTCTTTCACAGAAACAAGACAGAATAACACTAAGTAAAGTTCACTGTGTACTGTGATCAACTGGCATAGGATGAGGTGTCCCTAGAACAAGCACATTGCTTTAAGAGCTATCTTTCAGTTTTAGTCTTGATTGACATGCAGCCAGGTCTGCTTAGAGAACTGGGGTTACACCCTAAAAGTGTAAAAGTATTCTTGTCTACACGCCATTCTGAGGGATCGCTTGAGGCAAGAACAGCTAGAACATTTAATAACTGAAGCCCTGGTCCAGGGTGTGTTCATTACCTCCATCTAAGCCAGTCTTGGTTTTAACTTGCATGGGCTCTGAAGGTTTGCTGAAGCTCTAGTACTGGAATCTTCTCCAAAACTAGGAAGAAATACCAGCTTCCCCATCCATGATGAAACCAATTGCCGGCCAATTCTGAAGTAAAATGTTAAAAAGATGAATTAAGCCACTAGAAAAAATAATTAATTAGTAGACACTTAAAAAAAGAGAAACCAATTACACCTTGGTCTTCAGAATATAAAGAACAGAATTCATGTGATTCTGGTGTCATACTTGTTCTTGAATGTATCTATACACACACACACACACACACACACACACACACACATGTTCATATGCATGCATATATATACTCTGTACAGTCTCGTGTCTAGGAGCCCAAAGTTTCTCCCACAGGAAGCCCTCCTTACAGAGATGGCAGTCAGCAGTCTCTTTAGCTTGTCAGCTCTGTAGGATCAGACCTAGGAGTCTGGGCTGGAGAAGTATGCTCTTACTACTCCAGTCTGCAATTCTTTTCTCCACTAATAGCTAGGATGAGGGTGACCCTTTATCATGCTCTCCCTGTAAGTATAAACAAGGAGGAGTAAGGAGCCAATAGCAAAGATAGGCTGTAAAGACACTGTTTTCTAGAAAACAGCATTAACGCCACACCAGGCTCTGCCATGCCAATCCCAACATCTCTGCTTCATTCTAACAGATCCTTTATGTTCTTTCACTCATGAAAGAAGTATTTAACATTTCCTGAGCCCTACATGATTCTCAAAGTACCCAGTCAATTTGACAGCTAAGAAGAACACTGACCTAAAGTTTTCTTATCTGAGGGGTTGGGGGAATAACCCCATTCGTAGAGTGCTTGCCTAGTATATATGAAGTCCCAGGTTTGATCCTTCACACTACAAAAAACAATCACTGTTGCACACACCTGAAATCCCAGGTAGAAGGTAGAGAGAGGCTGGAGGATCAGGCATTCAAGGTCCCCCTTGGCTCTAACACAAGTTCAAGGCCAGTGTGGGCTGTATGAGAATCTGTTTCAAACCAAACAACACAAAACTTTTCTGATGTGAACTAATATATCCACCCCCCCCATGTTTCTGAGGATTGAACCCAGGACCTTGTTCATACTATGCAAGTCTACTACCACTGAGCTACATTACTAGCCCACCAAGACATCTTCTATAGTAAAATAAAGATAACTATAGGGGCTCAAGAGATGGCTTAGCAGTTAAGAAGGCTTGTTGTTCAACTGTGAGGACCAGAGTTTGAAATCCAAGCACCCACATCAGGTGACTCACAATCATCTGTAACTCCAATCCCAAGGAATCTTATGTCTTCTGGTCTCCAAAGGCATTCACACACATATATGAACATACACCCACACAGAATAAACTATAAAAGCCATACCAGCACAGTCTGCATATTTACTACAAAATAAAAATATTGTTTCCTTCTAGATATGGAGTTGACCATATTTCCCTTTATTAAAAACAAACAAAAAAAACATGGCTTAGAGAAATGGCATCATGGATGGAAAGACCCTTGACCTACAACTCAGATATGCATCCTACTCTCTGTGTGACCCTGATCATCTTGCTTAAACCTCCTGAGATTTAGTTTATCCATAAATACAAATAGCACTGTCCAGCTCAGAGCATTGTTGAAAAGACTAAATGAGGATACATATTAAGCCTGTGGTGTCAGTGATCATAAATGAACCATAGTATCACCTTAATCATGTTTTTCAGCCCATCTGCCTCACCTAATTTGCTTCCCATAAGAAATTTGCTTTGTCAAATATCTGGCTATGAACAGAGACACCCTGTCACAGGACTGCCTAATCTAAGCAGCAGAATTGACACTGATGTCATTAATACTATGCTTTATCAGATCACACGGAATGACTATGGCCCTGAGTAAGTCAAGCACAATAACAATTACTAGAAAATAGAATGTAATACTTCCCCTTTGAGAATAGCTGTGCTTCTGAGCTCTGTCTGCCTGCATTCTGTATATTTCAAATCAAATCATGGTTTGGGAAATGACTAGCTTAACCCATCTATGACCAGCTCCATCCCCAGTGTCTCTCCAGTAGCAGGGATTGAACCTAGAACATCACACATGGCTGGGCAAGAGTTCTACCTCTGAGCTACAGCCCCGACCTCAGGACATTCTTTTCAAATTTACCCACTAGTGATTTTTGTATTATTTTCTGTTGAGCTTTTTTTTTGGGGGGGGGGGTGGCGGGTAGAGGATTAAGCCTCTGGCCTCATGCATGCTGTCCATCTGCTCCACTTCTCAGCTTCATCCAGCTGTTGAGCTCTTCGGATTGGAAGACATCTAGAGACTTTGCAATAGGGTAAGGAGTTCACTGTCTTCCAGAAGAGCTCTTGTGCTTAAAGGAAATACAGACGCTGGTACTGTTGGCTCAGGTTTGGAATCCCAGCTACTGTGAAGGTTGAGCCAGGAGGTTGCAAATTCAAGACCAGCCTGGGAACTCAGTGTCTCACTATGAAAAGTAGAAAAAAGGTCTGTGGCTAAAGCCCACTGGTGTAACACTTGCCTAGCATACACAAAGGTTCTATCTCCAAACCTCCAAACAAACTGAGATAATCTTTTAAAACATAGTTCATACTATGTAGAAAAGTCTTAGCGTTTGTGCTGAAGTTGTCTAGTGGAGTATCAAACTCTTTTCTTAACAAGATGGAGGCTTATTCACTACAGTGCCAAGAATGCTGTGTTCCCGAAAGCTGTTAATAAGGGATGCTATTTGTAGAAGAATGTGACACAAAGAACAGTCACAACAAATAGCTCTGGAGGACTCGGTGGTGGAGACATGGTTCTGTGTGTTTTCTAAGTATTGCCTCATTTAATTCTTGTTGCAATCTTATGTCTGTGGCTCTATTATTTCCTGCATGTTAGAAGTAAAAAAAAAAAAAAACTGAAGCAGTGGTTTAACTAAATGCCTGAGGCCTAGAATTGTAAATATGATGTGGGCTGTACACACTATGATCGAAACCGCACTCTCAACTACTTCCTGGAAAAGGGAGCCTAGGGGGAGCTTGCTCATACCCCCTATGCTTGCCTGGGGAAGATGACCAGTACTGTAGCCGTAACTCTCAGGATCTGATCCTCTTTCTGTGGTTTTGTGTCATCCACCTGGCCTGGTTCATTTCTTACCTTTGTGTCCTAGCTAGCCTCTCTTTAAAAAAAAGCTGAGCTGCATCTAGGGGACTGGCCCTTGGAGAGAGGCAGCTTGATTGACTCCGGGATACTTACTGGCTGCTGAAGAATGGAGATCAGGTTTCAATGCACTTGAACTACAGGTGCTTTGGCAAAGGAGCCTTCCGGTCCCATCCTTGACCTAAAAGAAAAAAGTGTTTGTCAGACCTAGAACTCTCTCTGGAGAACAGAGATTATACAAGCAGCCAGGACAGATTTGTTGTAGGCAAAATGTCTTGAACATTTCAGAGTCTGGTGGACTCCTGTGAAATCTCTTCAGCTTAGAAACTGATACTTGGAAATTCACAAAGGAGGGTGAGCAATTAAAACCAAAACACACATACACACACACACACACCTTCTCTCCTTTCTTCTTTCTCCTCTCTCTATCCCCCAAGCCTAGCCTCAAGAACGCACATCCCCAACTCTCTGCTGTGGATGGTTTGAGGTCCACATGATCGGCCCCTCCTGTCCTTGTCTTTACCAACTGCAGAATTCCAAAGGGATGCCAGATAAAATAATCTGACTTCGTTTATTCCACTCGGTGGTGTGCATCCGTCTTTGCGTGCACGATCAGGGAAGTGTTTACCTTCTTTCTGCTTCAGAGATGTTTAGACCTGAGTGTGCCTCTCTGAGATGTTTACTCAGTTTCAAACCTCTGGTGAACGTCACGATCATTAATCAAAAAGTGAGCCCTTTGGAAGCGTCTTTCAGTTAGTTCCAACATTTATCTGTGGTATAATTATAATGAGCCTGAAAGTTGTGCGTAGGCAGTCTGACGTGGATTTGGCTCTAGCATCTTCACATACTGAAACAAGACTAATGGGCCCCGACCCTGTATGTCAGTAACCCATCATTGAACCCTCCAAGTGACCCACTCTCAAATAGATCCCGTCTCAAGCTGGTGTCACCTTTTGGACAGTGGTTCCTCATATCCACTGGGGTCTTTTTCCCTCTTTGTCTGTTGTCTCTCTGCCCATTTTCCATCATCGATCATCTTAGCCGTTATCCCTCATGTAGTCAGATATTCTTGAATCGTCTAGGTCCAAGTTTCACTGTTTTGTTTTGTTTTGTTTTGTTTTGTTTTGTTTTTGATCTTTTCTTTCTGCTACTTTTCCTCAAAGTATGCGCCCCCCATGAATTTCTTTCTCCAAATCACTGGTTATCGACTGGGGGACAATTTTATTAGCAGTGGAGATTTGGTGATCTCTGGGGGCATTTGCTGCTGTCCTGTGGGGTTGGGAAAGGTGCCCTTTACCTCAGGCATCATGTAGGTAGAAACAGGCTGTTCACAGTGTCCAGTCATGCCCAGAGCTGCCGCTTCCACACACACACTGAGGAGCTGGTTCATGATGTCCATGGAGATGAGTTTGAGAAATCCTTTAGTCATCCACCCATCAGCCTTGGTGATCTTATCACCTGTTGCTGATTCCCAGGACGGCGTAAGGCTTTCTGCAAGCCCGCCTTTTATCTCTGCTCCCATTTATCTGCCTTCTTTGCCTCGTGTCCATCTTCTGGACCCTGTCTCCCTCAGCAACCCCCCAACTTGGTCTGATCGGCCCCCTTGATGTTTCTCCTTGTCTTGCTGCCTTTGTTTTCAAGGTTCAGTTCAGCAACCACCTTATCTATCTGCTGTCCTGGAGTGACCTCAGGATCAATGAAAATATTTTTCTTAGAACTCTGTTTATTTTCCAAGCTTTCACAAATCCAAAACAGCCCACAAGCTCTATGCTTCTGGTTTCAAAGTCTGAAGCAGGTCCCATGGGCCTGGCCTATGCAACTGCGCTGGCCCTGATTCCCTTGAGCCTTCCTGCTGCATCTCCCCTGCTCATCTGCTGCTGGCAGCACAGGCTGCTCTGTCTCTTCGTGATGCTGATGTGCAGGTGTGGCTTGCCTTGATTGACATGGTAGTACCAGCTCTTCTTCCACTTAAGGCAGGGAAGCCATACTTTTCCCTGCCTTCATTTATTCTTTAGGGGAAGTGATGAGGGTTGAGCAGATGCTAAGCACCATTGAGTGTTGTCGTAACTAAAATGAATGAGATGGAAACTAATGGCTAGTCTTCATTCTCAACTTGACTGGATCTGGAAGCACCTGGGGGATATATCTTTAATCCAGTGGTATTCAGTTTTTTCAGTGGTATTCAGCAGAGGAATGAAGAACCACACTGAATGTGTGTGGCAATAAAAAGGGAGAAGGGAGGAATCAGCTGAGCATCAGCATCCACCCATCTCTGCTTCCTGATGATACATACAATATGGCCACCACCCCTTGCGCTCTGGGTGCCATGCCTTCCCCGCCATGATACATTGTAGCTCAAATAAACAAAAGAACAAAATGAACCCTTTTTTCCTTGAGTTGCTTTGGTCAGTCATGTGTTTCACAGCCACCAGAAAAGCGAATGAATATAGAAACTGAGCCCCTAATATAGAAATTGAATAGGGAGAAAAAAAATCAAGAAAAGTAATCAAGCCCAAATCAGTGCTGTCTGCAAGAGGTCAGGGATGTGGGAGCTAGGGAGAGGAAGTCTCCTGTCTCCTTCTGTGGCTGTAACAAGTTTCAACCAGAGCTTTCATGGTACTGGAAAGAGTTATACTTGCCTCTAGAGGAGAAAAGTAATCACCAATCTTACCCAGCTGTGAACCCCGAGAGCTACAACAATGACTGGCCTGGCCCGGCATGCTCTCTAATGCAACAGTGGCACAGACGTCATGGGAGTAACCAACTGCTTTCTGATTAGACTTCAGGCCCACTCCACAAAATGCAACCCATAGCTGGCACCGTTACTGGGGCAAAAATGTGTGTAGACAGGTCAAAGACCCTAGCAGGGGGAATAATAACTAGGGAGAAACGACTGCTTTTATTCTGCTAAATAGGCATGGTATAAACTAACTCTATTGCGGAATATTTGTTTACACTGTGTGGAAATGGGTCACTGTGATTGGTTTAATAAAGAGCTGAATGGCCAATAGTTAGACAGGAGAGAATAGGCGGGACTTCCAGGGAGAGAAAGGCACTCGGGATAAATCTAGGTGTGCAAGAGATGCCAGCAAGACACTGAGGAAGTCAGACATATGGTACAGAGGAGAGGTAACCAAGCCACATGGCAGAACATAGATTAATAGAAACAGGTTCATTTAAGTTACACGAGCTAGTTGGGAATAAGCCTGAACTAAAGGCCAAGGTTTCATAATTAATAATAAGTCTCGTGTTATTATTTGTGAGCTGGCGGCCCAAAGGAAAGTCTGACTACATAACTCCTAATGACTTATCATACTCATAGATTAATGTATCTCTCAACCCTCACCAGAGATTATTGGCAGTCGTTGATGATTAACAGAGACCAGCAGCTGGCCAACGTGCAGAGAGAAAAGAGACTTCAGAATGTTCAGCCTGAAATAGAACATTTATATTGTACCCCCTCTTCCAAAGGCTTGGGAGTCATTGCAGAAGAAGGAGTAGAAAGCGTGTGAGAGCTACAGGGAAAAGGTGTCTTCTGGACACAGCAAAGGAGCTTTGCATATGAGTGCACAGTGGTTGTGATAGTATGCACAAGTCTCGTGCAAGCCAGATCAAAACAGCATGGAGAGAAGAGAGGGACATGAAGTTCCACTCCTTGGCAATTGTGAGCTGCAGGGAGAAGGAAAATTAGTTTTCCCTAAGAATGTGTAGTCCTGGTGAGTGAACCACTCTCCAGTAGAAGACCACATATTCAAGACCATTTAGGCAGCACAGAGTGGCCTTGATAGAAAAAAGGGACGTGGAGTTAGGTGGAAAAGAAGAGAGTGGATCTGGAAAGAGTTTGGGGGAAGGAGTGACTATTTTCAAAACACATTGTATAAAATTCTCAAAGAACTATTAAAAGTATATAACAATGAAACAAGCTACAACCAACTTAGCAGATGATTAAAGAAAATGGTTAGTTTACAGTTCCACAAGCCAATAGTCTGAAACCAGTCCCATGGGACTAAACTCAAGGCATCGCAGGGCCAGTTCCTCCGCAGACACTGGAGAAGAATCAGTTTCAGAAAGCTGCTTGTCATCCATGGCTCATGGCTCCATCTCTAAACATAGCTACAGAACTTTTGGCCTCATTTCCCATTTTCTTTCTTGTATCTCTTTCTTGGCCTCTGTCCTTCTTCTATTTATTAGAACACAGGATGACAATGGCCCTACTCACAAGCCAGAATTACCTCCCCAAATGAAGCACCTTGCCTTGGGCCTGTACAGAGTCCCTTTGCCATGGAATGTGACATACTGGCATGTTGTAGGGAGTCATACATGCCTATCTTAGAAGACAGAATTCAGCCTATCCCACACCTCTCATTGACTGGGGTAGGGAGGCAGCTTCAGGGAGTTGGTAAGCCCAGTGGAGGCTAATGAATAAGATGCTCGGGGGTGGTGGGGGAGGGTGGAGAGATGGCTCAGTGATTAAGAGCACTGGCTGTTCTTCCAGAGGACCGGAGTTCAATTCCCAACATCTATATGGCAGCTCACAACTGTCTGTAACTCCAGTTCCAAGGGATCTGACACCTTAACACCAATGTACATAAAAGCAAGTTTAAAAAAAAAACAATTAAAAAAAATAAGATGTGTGAAAGACACAGTATCAAGTCTGGCATAGGCTGGGCCCCATTAGAAGCTTGTTTTGGTAGGCATACAGGACGTGTCTGTACAGGGGTTGTGGGGAGGGGGGGTCAAAGACTGGGTTGTAAAGAGCAGTTTGAAACCTCTCTTAGACAGGAGTGTAGGGTTTTGTCATGGAAAGACTTTGAAAGATTCTCCAGTGCTGAACTACACAGAGCTGTGCTAGGTAGTCTGAAACCCTGGCAACTGAGCACACACAGTGAGGTCAGTCCAAAGTGAGGGATGTGGAGCATCTACAAGATCTCAAAGACTCAGCATGGAAAAATCCATGCCATCTCTGATTACATTTTTACATGGACAATGTTTTAGATATATTTGATTCAACACAGTTTGCTCAGATTAACTTCACTTGCTTCTTTTCTACATAAAAAAAAGTAAGGCTGATAGCAAATTAAAGGGTGATGTGTGGCTCATGTTATATTTCCTCTGTGTCCTGCTGATCACAAGGCTCAAGAGGAAAATAGATTGAGGGGTTCAAACTGTAGAACAAGCTGGACAAGAAGTGATATGAACGTGTGTTGTGGCCCTGGTATACAGGATGGGAGGTTACCCAGAGAATTCTAGAAGCTGTGAACAGGCCTAGGTGGCTGGTGGAGCAGAGAGAAAGGGCAGTTGCCCAGTCTTCCATACACACACACACACACACACACTTATTTTAATTTAAGGGCCCTGAAGCTTCTTCACCCAGGAATGAGTTGCTATTGGTGACAAGAATAGCATGGAGGTCCAAGCTCAGATTCTCATGTCAGGTGACCCAGCAAGTCACAGGAGGCATGTCTTCCTCCAAAGCTTATAGGAGAATTAACTGATAAGATGCTTTGAAAACACTTAGGACATTTCTGGCATGTGATAAAGACTTGACTGTGGGGATTTGAGAAATGGCTCAGTCTTTAAGAGCACATTTTCTTTTGCAACGGACCTGGATTCAATCCCCAGCATCCACATATAGCTCACAACCACCTGTAACCCCGGTTCTAGGAGATATTACATGCACACACATGGGGCACATGCATGCATATGAATAGAAATATTCACACACATAAAGTAAACAAATAAGTCTTCTTAAAAAAGATTTGACTATGGTTTTTGTTCTCCTCACCATTAGGCTCTGTCCTGTAAGCCGAACATTGACTCACTGTGTTTCAAAGTATTTCCCAGAACATTTTGTGTGTGTGGCAGGGGGGGGGGGGAGTATTTTATATCACAAGTTACAACTCATCATCGAGGGAGATGAGATCATGGAAGATTCGGTTTACTGAGTTGCTCTCCAAGGATAGCTTGCTTTCTTATACATCCTTGAGCTTACCTTCTCGGGGTAACACCACCCACAGTGGGCTGGTTCCTCCTATATCAACATGAATCATGAAAATGCCCTATAAACATCCCCACCAGCCAACATAATGGAGGAAACTCCTCAATGGAGGTTCTTTCTTCCCAGGTGACTCTAGATTCTGTCATATTGTTTTGAAAAAACAAAAGAACTAGTTTCCATTTGTCTGGTGGAGAAAGTGAACAGGCAGGGGTGTAATGATTTTGTAGTTTGCCGTGTTGTGATGACAGGCAATGGTGGATTACTCTGGGTAGCATGAAGAGGCCTGCCAGGAAGAACTTGGTAAGTAGAGAAAAGGACCACTGGGCCTCCAGGATTGTTTCTGTCCCCCATGTTATTTTTCTGAAAATCCACCACGAAGTGAGGATTTTCAACCAAACAATGTGGTCTGGAGAGAAGTTTCTCTATCAGCCATTTTCTGTCCTCTTTAGCTTACTAAGAAAGAAAGGTCTGGACTGGCAAGATGGCTCAGCAGGTAAATGAGCTTGTCATTAAGACTGATGACCCTGGGACCCATGTGGTGGGAGGAAAGAACTGACTTCCACAAGTTTTCCTCTGACCTCTACATATACATTATGGCACATGTGCACATATGCACACATGTACATACACACACAAGTGTTAAAATTTTTGAAAGAAGGAAGAAGGCAGGAAGGAAGGAAAAGAAAGATCTGGAAGAAAGTTTGGACCCAAAAAAGAAAGAGCCAGGATGCGTATTCATTTTCCTTAAACTATCTAGGCTGGGGCTTGCTCCCTAGTGTTGGCAGTGATCAGTGTCAAATACATGGGTAAAGGGCTGCACAGTGGACAGCCATTCCATGGAGGAGGCACAACACAGCATAGGAGAGAAGTCAGGCTCCCAATCAGCAGTGCCTCCAGCCTCACCCTCCTATCTAGGATGCCTCTTTTACAGATGAACTGTGAAGTGAGGTGATCCAGTTGCACACCAGTGCAGCTTAGTAGAATCACCGCAAGAATCCAGGCAGACCATGTGACTTCCCCTCCCCCAATACCAACATGAAAGACCAGCTTTCGGAAAAGACCACAGTAACAGGAGATTCCTGCACTTGACCCCAACACACAAATGTCCACCCACGGTTCCCAGGAGTGTTGCACCGCTGTGACAGCCCTGGAACTCTGACTTTTATGTCTTTCTTACAGCTTTCAAAAGACACTTGCAACATTCAATCAAGTCTCAAAGAGGGGTCAGAAGGCAAGAGGTTTGAACTACCGAAACTAAACAGTCCCTCTTTCCCGTGCAAACCATTTTCTTTCTCTAAAGACCAAATACTTATTAATAAATCGAGGTAGGCCAAGTAGCATGAAAGCCACAGGAAATCACCCATGGGTGACATCAGGTGAGCTCTCTGGAAATGAAGGTGCCTGTAAAAGTAGGAAAGTGTCCCTTCTCAATGACAGGTGTCCCCTCAACACTATGAAACAGGCAGCTGTGGCCCGTGGCATCTGTTTAGCGGCTGATGGCCTCTCCTCTGCCTTGACTCCTCTGAAACACAAGGTCAAGAGTTATAACAGGCAAACAACAGGATTGGCTGTGGGTCTTGGATGCTGTTGTTCCCGTGAGAGGAACTTTGGTATAGAAAAATAATCCCATGTTAGAAAGAGATTTCTCCTCCCTGGGATTGAATGGAGCGCAAAACATATTTCAAGTCCCCCTCCCAGTCTTCACTGATCCGTGTTCCTCCAGAAGAAGGAGGGGCCTTTTCCTGACAGAGGTCTGGATGTTCCCCCAAAGACCATTATCTTGTTTGTGATATGCTATCTCCTGCCTGCCGGGCCCGGCCATTCTCCATGCTCTGGGAAGTTGATGCGCTCTGTCTTCCCGGTACTACGCTTGAGTGTGAGCTCGTGACTCAGCATACCTCAGAAACACTCGTGGCAACCTGTAACTAGCTGTCCACTGTGCCCTAGCACTGCACCAAATGATCTTCCGGTTCTCAAAATAAGATCATGAGGTAAGAAACAGCAGCCCCATCCTCCAGATGAGGAAGTGGAGGCATGGGAAGGACAACCACTTTGAGTGGCAGAGCTTGGGCTGAAGGCAAACCGTCTGCTCCAGGAAAGCCCAGCATCAGCCCCCACCCTATCTGGATGCCTCAGTCTCTTATCTGAAGTGGCTCTTTAGCAGGGTCACTGCCCAGGCCCTGCAGAAATCTCCCTTAGATCTCTGAATATCATTTAACTGACTGGTCCTCATTCCCTCATGGGCATCTTGTCGGGTGACCTGAGTCACCCACTGGGAAGCCTATGTTTTGCCTCAAATAAGCTGTGGGTTTCCCTAAGAAAGAGGAAATGCTCTAGTTCACTCAGCATGCGTCCTTCAGAGATCACTAAAAACAAATTAGCCAAGTGGGGTGATTCACGGCACCAAAGCTTAAAAGGCTGTCCCTACATGACCAGACAATTTTGCCAAGCTCTGCGGCCACAGGCTGTGTGCATAATTACAGGCAGCCATCTTGCAGATTCCTAGAGCTGAGAGATCTTGGAGAGCAGATGGAAATAGATGGCCACAAACATTTTCACAACAGCCTCAAACACACGCAGAGGGGAGGGAAGTGTGTGTAAGCCAATCAGGTCTGAGTTTAAGATTTAAGAACAAGTCTTGATAGTGAGCTATAAAATAGCCAGGGCTCATAGTAAGGCCCTGTCTCAAAAAGCAAAAGATAAAACAATAATACAAAAAAGCTTGGAGAGTGGACCTTATATGCACCTTTAAATATTTTACATAGGCCTTTTGCAATATATGTTTCCAATAAATATGTGTTGACTAGAGAAGGAAAACAACTTATTTGGTGCATTGTGGCCTTGGTTGGATAGGATGCACTTTCCCTGATGTTAAACATCTCCATCTTCACCATGATCAAAGAAAAGGATCGGACTATAAGAAGCTACCTGCAAAAGCTCCCTCCAATTTATCACTAGCATCGCTGTAGCAGCAATAAGAGAGGCCCACTGTTCTAGGTATCAAAGCTGCGGGACCAGAGGCAGTGTTTCCACACTGCTGGTCTCACCTCTTCTAGAGCCGCTCAGTCCCCAAGTCTCCCAGTCCCCCAGTCTCCCAGGCCACTGTCCTGCCCCACCCACTGGGTTTTACCATCTTATTCTTTACTCTCAACTGAGCCTCTGGGAGTTTCAAGCTACCACTGGAAAAGAAACACAGACAGCAGAAGCTTGAGTGGGTGTGAGGGTGCCCTACAACTAAGGACTTAACAGAATCCCAGAGATAGAGATGGGAGGGAATGAGTGAGTAGTCATAGTTAAGAGGATTGCACCGTACCAATCCAAGTAGCTCAGAGAAAGAACTTTCAATGCTCTTCTTACAAAGAAATGATAGACGTTTAATATCACAGATAGCCCAAATATCCTGCATTGATTGTGACTCATGTATCCACATGTGTGCAAAAATATTATTGTCCCAGTATGTACAATTTTTGTGGGTCAATTAAAAATATGAAGAAACAGGTGGTAAACTAGGAAAAGAACTGACCACCACTGGAACAGAAGCTGGGAAAACTGGTTCACTAGAGAGGCAAAGAGCTGAGCATAGGCTGAGAGATAAGGGGCCATAGCTCAGTGTGTGACCAGAAAGAAGGATTATACAAAGCAGGGACTCAACACCCTCTCCGTGGATCTGGATCAGTCCTCATGACCCAGCCAACAGCTGGTTCTACTGATCGCTTGTGGGTTCCTAGAGCCTCTGAATTACAACTCTCCTTGAAGCCGTTTGCTGCTCGGCTGCCCCAGCAGACATTCTCAGTCTGGGGGAGGGAAAGGAAATAGAATTAAAAATCTATCGGTGGCTTTCCGGATTGGCACAGTTCCACCAGAAGCCTGAGCGGGAGAGGACTTTGGAAGTAAGGGCTTTAATGAGGTGTTGTGATTGTTGGAGGTGGCCTGTCCCCCACTGGGAAGTTACTGTAATCTGGGAGAGGTCTGCCAGAGGCGATGGTGAGCGCCATGGAGGAGAACGGAGGAAGAGGAAGGCCCCTCTTAGGCTCTGTCATGACTGTCTCTTTGCAGGGATGTCTGACCTCTTCTTGGGGATGCCGCTTCTCTTTTTCACGGATGGAAGTCACCCATAGAACATTGGCCCTCCCCCACTCCCCAAGGACAACAAGAGGCAGAATGTCAGCCTCTGGCCTTTGAGCTGAAAGGCTCGACAAGAGGTGATATGTAGCAATCCTTCCTCATCTCCCTATCAAGAACGCAATCCAAAGGTTTTTCTAACACTTCATATAATTCAGCTGTGCAAGCCAGATGATTCGATTGTTCTTTTATTTTGCTTTTAAAGAGAGTATTTGTGTATGTGCACAATATATTTTCAGAGCAAAGCTGAAACAGTGATTCTCATAGCAGCTCACTGTGGCTAAACTTCCACAGTGGGGCCTGAGACGCCTGTTTTCGCAGTTACCAGAGCTGGCCAAGGTTGCTTCTGCTTACTCATCTTCCTCTAGGCTCCCAAATGTTTTCCTGGAATATGCTCATGGTGTGTGGGGGGTGGGAGGGGTGGCTGGGGATGTTATTTATAATCTCACATAATTCTCATTCTCATACAGAACACGTGCAGATTTGCTTTGCACAGGGAGAGTAACCACCCACGTGAGCAGGAAAGAATGTAAGGGAGGCACTTGGCACTCCTGACCCCCAACCTGTATCCAATTTAGAAGCCTTGGCCCTCTGACTATGGGCTAAGGGGTGATGGACCCATGACACAGAAGAGGGCCTGCCTGTCCTTCGGAAGATTAAGCTCAGTCCGGACCCAACCTTCAGCAGTGACATCACGGCCAATCCATAGTAAAGGCAGTAACAGGGTTAGAGGTTCTGGATGACGGGGAGTGAAGGCTCTTCCAGCATCCTTTCTCCTTAACAGCTCCCACAGCAGAATTTACCTTTGCATCACTGATAAATTCTGAAATGGTCATTGGCTGAAACATAGCTACAGACCGTCTTCAGAAAAGATAGAAGAAACAATTTAAGGTTATAATTCAAATAAAGCAGACCTAGGAATAGCCCCGGTTCTGGAATTAGCCATTGTTCATGCTGATCCTATGACACTAGCCTGGGGCCGCAGTTTAACCTAGTTGTCTTCTCATTTTCAAGATAGAACAATTCCCGCTGCATATGGCCATGTGAAACTGGATAATATACAGGGATCCTATAGGACAGGCTACTAGGTACGGAAAATGTGCTCAGACTAGAAAGATAAGCTCAGTAGGTAAAGTTCTTGCTGCACAAATATGGTGACCTGAGTTTGGGTCCCCAGAACCCACATATAGCTGGATTTGGTAGTGCATATTTCTAAACCAAGGGCTCCCCTAGTGAGATGAAAGGTGAAACCCTGAGGATTCCTGGAAGGTCACAGATCAGTTAGCAATGGCCACCTAGAAATCTTTTTCAAAAAATATGGGAACCAGCATTTGAAGCTGCCTCTGAACTACACATATGTGATATGACATGTGTGTTGTGGCATGTAAAAGCACACAGACACACACACACACACACACAAATGAACAATGTGAGGAGCAGATGAAGTCCTGAGTGAATGTGTTTTGTTGGCATGGGCTCAGCCATGTCAAGGACATCAATGCCTCATACCCATGGGAATTGGCAAATCCTTCCTCTGGGTGGGGCTCAGAGGCAATGGCAAAGCTTTCCTCTTGTCCCAGAGTGAGTGTTTAGGAGCCGTTGGGCAGAGTGAGCAGAAACTAGCAACTGCCCTTCTTCTGCTAGGATGATTGCTCTCCTACAGAGACCTCCTACAGAGGCTAAGAAGCTCTTCCCTCCTTGCGAGGGAAGATTTATCAACTCCCAGAGGTTCCAGGTTGTTGCATGGTTGGCACTGCTCCAGCAAAGGGAGCATTGCCCACCTGATCCCAGTCTTTCTATATGTGTGTCTGTGTGTCTGTCCTTTTTTTGTAATTCCCTGATTGCCCTAGTCAGGTCAATCCTTAAGTGGTGATGGACTCAGCAGAAAAGAAAATCTGTGCTCAGTAACTCTCTGTTCCTGTGTGTCCTTGTGACTACAGGCATTCTATACAACAGCAATACTTCATGAGAAGGAAAACCACTTCACTCTCTGTCTTAGTGTCCTATTGCTGTGAAGAGACACCATGACCACAGCAACTCTTAGAAAAGAAAGCATTTAATTTGGGTTTGTTTGCAGTTTCAGAGGGTTAGTCCATCATCAGCATGATGGAAAACATGGCAGTGCACAGGCAGACATGGTGCTGGAGAGGTAGCTGAGAGTTCTACATCCTGTCCCATAGGCAGCAGGAAGAGAGACTTTGGGCTTGGCCTTGGAAACCTCAAAGCCCACCGCAAGTGACACACTTCCTCCAACAAGGTCACACCTATTCCAACAAGGCCACACCTCCTAATCCTTCTCAAACTGTGCCCCTCCTGAAGACTAAGCATTCAAATAGATGAGCATATGGGGGCCATTCTTATTCACACCACCACACTCTCCATGTCATTTTCCTCTCAAAACATGAAATCAAGGGCAAGACAATTAACTGACTAACGTTCAGAGAGTGCCCTACCTTCTACCGACAGGCAAACTGTCAACACAGAAAGTCACTCTCTTATAAGTAAGGGGAATCTTACCTACGTGTCAACACTGAGCTTGTTCTAGGAGGGTTCTAGGAAAGTATTTCACCAGTGAGCCTTTTCAACATACTACAGATTCTCATGCCACAGGGGCATTCTACAAGCAGAGCTGCTCCAGGAAAGCATGCCGAGTTCAGCCGCAGACCACGTCTGTCTGTAATTGATTTGTTAGCTGACAATCAATTAATCAGTGAGCTCTGGGGCTTGTATAAATACTTCCTGCAAGTTCCAAATACTCAATAACCTCTTATCAAGAATGATGAGAAGAGAAAATGCCAGAAAACCCATAATTAGAATACACTGTTTGATGACTGGGGATGTTGTCAGTTGACCTGCAGTTGAAATACACTGAGGCAAACTTTTCTAATCAAAGCCCCAGCTCTGGGAAATATCTTCTTCCCTTTTGGCTCATTTGGAATCAAAATGTGTTCAATTAACAGACAACATATGATGCATTAGAGAAACTGGTCTTTAGTGGTTTTATTTCCCTGTGTTTTACAGTACCATGACCAAGGGTCATATCAGTCATGTTAAAAGTCAGAGAAACACATGCCCAAAACACAGTTATTAACTTAAGAGGTTATCTTTCTGATGTCATGGCCATTGTATGTAGATGCTACACTCTGGGAATGCTGATGTGATGTTCTTGAAGTTTGGAATTCAAACAGAATTGGGGTTGGTGAGTAACTAAAAGGGAACTTTCCATTGTTATGTTAATTAAAGCCATTCCAGAAGTGCAGGAACGTGCTTTTATTATTTATTCACTGTTTCCAGCTAAGCAGTGGGCTATTGCAGTTAAAGGACTTTAACTTTCTACTTCCTGGTGTGTCCTTCAGAAAGATAGGTTGACAACTCAGATTGCTTAGATGGGAACCTCTATGGAGACAGGGTCATTGCAGATGGAATTAGTTAAAACCATGTCACACTGGGGTAGGAAGGAACCTGAATAGAATGAACTGATGCCCTTATAGGATGAAGAGAAACATACAAGGAGGCGTGGCCATGTGTCAACACGAGCAGATGATGCATTGGTTTGCAGTGATACCCGCAAAGAAAGGATGAGCACTCAGGCAGGCTTGGGGACATGGCTTAGGGCTGGACAAACGGACAGGAGAGCCAGAGGTCAGCTCCCCAACACCCACACAAAAGCCAGGCAAGTGTGGTGGCCTACCTGAAATCTCAGCACCCCCTTGAGAGGCAGAGACAATAGATTTCCAGGCAATCCTGTAAGTCCTAGGTTCAGTGAGGAACCCAGTCCCAGTAAATAGAGTGGAGGATAATCAAGGAAGACACCCAATGTCAACCTCTGGCCTTTACATGTATGTGCACAC
>CABHPH010158471.1:3542-16965 GCA_902168325.1 Peromyscus nudipes | reverse complement strand
CCAGCACTCGGAAGGCAGAGGCAAGCGAATCTGAGTTTGAGGCTAGCCTTGTCTACAAAGAGAGTTCCAGGACAGCCAGGGCTACACAGAGAAACCCTGTCTCAAAAAACAAAAACAAAAAAGAAAGAAAGAAAAGACATGCCAAGGACTGACAGACGGCAAAAGCTGTAAGAGGCAGGGGAGAACTGTCCCCTACCACTTTGAGGGAACGTGGTCCTGCTGACACTTTGGCTCCAGACTTTTGCTTGCTACAGCCATGAGATGGTGACATGCTACGCTGTTTAAAGCTGCTGGGTGTGCGGTACTCCTTCAGGCAGCCCCAGGAACTGAATACACCGGCCTGCATGCTTCTTTTCACTCTTATCAATGTCACTTTGCAGTGAGAGGCTGGTTGTGGTAAACATTCAGAACTTAATCCTTAGGCAATCTGCAACTGCTTACACTTTGAACCCCGTCCACATAAGCATTGCCACACACAGTGGTCAACCAGAGGCCTACAGACACGAGCCTCTGCAGAACGCCATATGCAGCCCCCAACGTGCTTTCAGCAGAAAGCTTTGCCATCGTGAGCTGTCAGATTTCTTGATTTAGAGCTGTAATATGTCTCTTTGTCTAGCTGTTTAGTCACCAAACAGAACATTTATCACCCTGTCAGTTCTTAGAAAAAAGAAAATCACTGCAAAGGGTCACTGGAAAACATAGGTTACTTTTAATTCCAAGATAATAAATATGGTAGGCACAAACTTTTAAAGAATTATAGTGATTTTTTGTTGGCACTTGTGAATTCTGGCCTCTAGTCTGGTTATTCTTACTAGAAATGGCTGTCTCAATCACATTTTTACTAGTGAAAATATTTAGAATATACATCCATGGTCTTCCATGGTCTTTAATTGTTTTTTAGTTATTTTTAATGGTGCAAGATTGACAAATGATGGTTATAAAACAGCTTAAGTACTTAGGTCAAGGACTGCTATATGTTAGATTATTTAATTACTATTAACGTTTTATTTATAAAATGTATTTTATACCATTAGTACTTTCCATAGGTACACAGTCGTGGGGTCATCCACTGGGATACGGACAATCTACCAGTGGCCATGTCTCCAAAAAAATGACTCTCCCTCTCACAGCAGCCATTAACTCCCAATAGCTCCTAAAAAGGACACGAAGATGGGAAGAAGCTGTGTTAGGGGGAGGCCAGGGCCAGTTGGAATGAAGGAGAGGGTGTGGGCATGATCAAAATACATTGTGTGCATGTATGGAATTTTCAAAGCATAAATTAAAAATCAAGTCAAATTAAATATGGACATTTTTTGCAGGGGAAATGCTTACCGTGCACTTCAGTGGGGGGACTGAGATGAGTGGTAGCGTGGTCGTGGGTTACCCATATCGATAGAATAGCAGCTTTCTAACTATGCCTCTCTTTGAATTACTCTACCCTGGAGCAGCAGCCTTGACCAGAGTGACTCCATGTTGAACGAAAGTGCCAAGAAAGAAGGGACTCCATCTAGACCTGTCCACACAAGAGAGCAGCCCCCAATGTCAGGGCAGCAGGAGACGTACACGGAAAAGAACGTGTGCCGCCGGTTGAGACCTGAAAGTACAACAGCTGTCACCGGAAACACCAGATGCAGGAGCTTCTCTGTCACCTTGAAGGAGACGCCGAGACTGGCAGGAAGATTGACTCGTCACCTGGTCTCCTGTCCTGAGCCGCCCATTCTGGAAAACGGCCACAGTAAAGGGCTCTCGTCTCTGTCCCCAGGCTCCCTGCCAATGCAGTTTCTCCTAGCCTTGACCTGCAGCCCGCTTCACCGTGACCCACAAAACAGCCTGCCACCTGGACCTGGATCTGACTTGTCTGTACCCGAGCATCTCTGTGTCTGCAGTTACTTCTTACCCGGTCCCTAGCAGACTCACCTTGCTCTTGTGTCTGCCTCCAGCTTCAGGAAAGCTGTCTGAACGCCAGAGACTCTTTAATCCTTTCCTAGTAACTCTCCCTCCCCGTCTCCCTCTCTCTGTCATACACACACACACACACACACACACACACACACACACACACATACACACACACTGTATGTATGAAGTATGACACAGTTTTAATGTTTTATCTATTATCTGCATGTATATGTATATGTGTATATGAGTAAAGGTGCACACATGCCACAGCATGCATGTGGAGGTCAGGGGTCAACTTGTAGGCGTCAGTTCTCTCCTTCCACCACAGGGGTCCCAGAAATTGAAGTCAAGTCATAAGTCTCAGCAGCAAGTACCCACCCACCCATGCCAGTCCATGAAGTATAGTGTGTGATTGATGAATTAATATTAATAATTTAAGTTGGAATCATAGAAGTTGTGGTTGCTAACAGGCAAATATCAAGTGAAACTGGGCTTGCGTGGCAAATCACAGTCAACAAAACTGGCATGGCTTGTGAATTTGTCATTTAGTAAATTCTGGAGTCATGGAAAAACACACATTCTGACACAACACACTCGTGACACTCTTTGCCATGCGATTTTGCAGAGATATTTTTCCATTGAGTCATGCTGGCTAGACCATGTGACTTGTTTGGGGCCGTGATACGGGAAGAAGTGACAGTGTCCTGTTTGGGAGTCTTGGCTTTAAGGTGCTCAACCTGAGGGTCTAGGGATGTAGCTCTGTTGGTAGAGTGCTTTCCCAGAATGCATGAGGTGCTGGGTTTGATCTCCAAAACACAAGAAAAACAAAAGACAAAAAGACAGGGCTGGGGTGTCTGCTCCCTGACCTGCACATCTGCAGAATCTCCCAGGAACAGCTAGTGCCTCTTGAGCTGAGGTGAAAGCACACACATGGAGCACATCCAAGTCCAAGGCCACCGAAGAGCTGAACTCCACAAGACCTGCGGCCTGAGGCAGGGCCATCTGCTGGGTCCTACCTGGAACAACCGTTTAGTCAGCCCCAAAACGTGAAAGTAAATGTCTGTGGATGAAAGATCTGGAGTTTAGATGATTTGTTACACAGCAAGTCTAACTGTGAAAATGCCATTGAGAAAGGCCCCAGTATTGGGCTGGATAAATAATAGCTCGCATGGGAATTCCATTGTTCTTATATTGCAGCTTAAACATACTGCTAGCCTTTCGTTACTCCTGAATCCTCATGAGAGTATTTTCTTTTTGTGTTTATATGTCAGTTTCCAGAGTATGTTTTTATGAAAATATATATTTGGCAGAATGGTTGAAAACTATGGCTACCCCCCAAACACCACTGAGTTCATATCCAACTGTCTATTCTTTCCTTCACTGACACCTGTCACATTTTGTCACATTTCATTTTGTCACATTCTGGCTCCCATTGAAGACTAGTTTGGGGGGATATCGTCCTAAATCTGCGTTTCACAGATCCCATTGAGAATTCTAAAGCTATTTATCAGACTGAACTGTTCTTTCTTCAGAGCAGGGTTCCACCTTCAGCACTGTGGGCACTGGGAGCCACGTCCTTTTTGTGGAAGCTGTCTGGTGTGTCTTAAGATATTCAGCAGAACTTCTATCTCTGTCCACTCCATGACAGCAGAGCGCCCCCCAACCACCCCCACCCACCCCCACCCCCCGCAGCAGAGGTAATGATCAAAAAATGCTTCCAGAAATTTCTAACTGTTTCTGGAGAACAAAGTCATCCTCAATTAAAGACTTTGCTGTTCTTCTGGTCTTGGAAGCTAAGCAGGGTCAGGCCTGGTTAATACTTGGATGGGAGAATTATGTTCTTATGGGAAATTGGGATTTAGTTTTGTTAAGTCAAATATACAATAGACATCATCTGGCTATATTTTAAGATTTAGTCATATAATAATTTAGCCTTTACTAAAAATACATGATCTGGAATACAATCCTAACCACCAGAATATCTGCTGCTTATGGTAAAATTAAATATCTTCGTATTGATGACCGTGAGAAAACCCAAAGGGTGTTATTGTTTTGGCAGATAGACATCCTCAGCTGATCTGCACCTACTCCAGTGTTGGGCAATGCCTTCCTTGTTACACACACCAACAGACAGCTTAGTGGGATAGGTGATACTACAGACATTGTTTTTAAGACACAGCCTCATAGCCAGCTTAACACTCAATAAAAAAAGAACAGCAACTAGCCAATTCTTAAGCAGAAGTGAGGAACTTCAAATACCACCTTTCTCCAAGATTCCATTTCTATCAAAGGATGGAGCAAAGCTTTCATTTCCTGGCAGTTTATATACTTTGGTAGGAATGTGAGCAAATGCCAGTTAAGTGCAAAACCTGACTAGGGACATGTGTTTAAAATAAATGGCAGAAAAACATCTTGTATTCATGATTATAACCTATTCAACATAACAGATACATTTGAACTACCTTAACCCCAAATCCTCTGTTATTAAATTTTCAAGTCCAGTCTGAGTTTGGGGTCATTCATTAAGATTATTTGAACCTCATTTTCCTAATCTGTGAAATGAGAAGATTCAAATAAATAGTAACTGTATTTTGAACTATATTTTTGGTATTTGGGGGAGGGTACTACCCCACACAACAAAGAAAACATACAGTATTGGGGAGATCCTCACAATAATATTGACTGGGACGGTCGAAGGTAATTTGCCTATGGTTATCACACAGAGCAGAAAAAGAGTTCAGCACTGGTAGAATGATCCCTTCCATTCTTATTGATGGCCTGTCAGGTGATCCAGGTAGAAGGCAAATAGGGGTATGGGTGTGGCATCATAGAGGAGCATTTATCTAACATGCCAAAGGCTCTGGGTCTCACATCCAGCATCAATAATAGAAGAGAAGGGGGCAGAGGCGGCAATATGGCTCAGGCTTGTTGGTTCATGTCTATAAGCCTAGCATGTGAGGGATAACTAGTTTGAGGTCAGCTCTGACAACATAGTGAGAGTGAGTTCCAGACCAGCCTGGATATAGGAAGAGACCCTGCCGGGCGGTGGTGGCGCACGCCTTTAATCCCAGCACTCAGGAGGCAGAGCCAGGTGGATCTTTGTGAGTTCGAGGCCAGCCTGGTCTACAGAGCGAGATCCAGGAAAGGCGCAAAGCTACACAAAGAAACCCTGCCTCCAAAAAAAAAAAAAAAAAAGGAAGAGACCCTGTCTAAATAAATACATACATACATATATACATATATAAAATAAAACATTCATTAGAAGAAAGAGCCTCTGATTGGTCATGAACCTCAATAAATTTAATTAAAGCATGCTCCTCAAAAGACAGCCCCCTGTAAGGCAGAGAGTGACTATCCTAAGTCACTGAAAAGAATAAGAAAGAAACTCCAGAGAATTGGGATGGGCAACCAGGACTGGTGTCTATAACCATAGGCCCACAAGTGCATTTATTGGATGTGAACATTTTTATCAGTTTAAGGAAGAGTTTCTGTAACATCTATCAAAACCTGGTGGGCACAGCTCTATGTGAAGGCATTCTTGTTGGGCCCACGAGGAGGATAGGAGCCTCCCCAGCAAGGGGGAAGAAAAGGCCCTTCCTCTGTGGGCATGCCTCAGCAGCATCGGTGGGTGTTCCTTGGCAACATCAGTGGGGGTACCTCAGCAGTATCAGTGACTGTACCATAACAGTGTCCATGAGTGTACCTCAACAGCATCCAAGAGCATACCTCAGCAGTGTCTATGGATGCATCTTGGCAACATCAATGGGCGTACCTCAGCAGTATCAGTGGGTGTACCTCAGCAGTATCAGTGGGTGTACCTCAGCAGCATCTGTGAGTGTACCTCAAGATTGCCTGTGAAAGCTGACAAACCAGGCTCTGGAAAGAGAACAGCATGTAAAAAGCACTTCACTCGGTCAAATGGGCAAGGGCCTCAGCGTTGGATGGCTGGCCTCAGAAATGGATTCTACACCCCAAGTCCTTCCCGGTTGGACACATTACAGAAACCTCAGCTACTACCTCATGACCGATCCACTTCACCGTCTTAGGAAGGGAGGCTCTGTAAACTTTTGACTAGAACCACTCGGGGTGTTTAGTTAGAATGAAGAGTTGCCATGGAGTTGCATCTTCTAATTTATTTCTTATTTTACTATCTGCCTATTCTACCACAAGGGAATTGCAATTTATATCTAATGTGTTTCCCTCAGAGATTTAAAAAGTAAACAGACTCCAAATAGGCCTGATTGCAAGAAATGACCTCAGGGAGGCACTCTAAATCCTTGCAGGCAGCACAGGCTCCACAGGCTGCCTTCTTGTCTCTTATGGGCATAGCAGAGATACTTCATTTAGTTAGGCCAATGGAAAGATCCAGCATTTGGAAAGAGTGCTTGTCGGCCTTGTTTGTTCCCGTAAACAACTCCACTTCTTGTTGCTCAATAAAAATCGAAACTGACAGTTTGTAAAACCCAGAAAACAAGAACTCTTGGATTTTGTTTAAGGGCTGATGGCTATTTCCAGGGCTTGTGGGGATCCTGGGGGAGAAGCCAATTTAGGATTCCACAGTGACAGTGGGAATCTTTCTCTGGAAAACCTGCTGCAAACTGGCCAGGAGTTCTTCCATTCCAAATTCCCGTTCAAATCTACTGAAAGATGCTGGGCTCGTGGAAAACGAATAGCAGGGAAGCAGCTTACGTCATTGCAGGTTGAAAACTCATTACCAATAACTATAATTAACAGTGAGCTCCAGTGAAACTGAAAGGATTTGAGATTTGTGATTTCAGTATTCTTAATGCTGATCCAAGTAGACTTGACCCATGTCTGCCTGGGCCAAGTTAAAAAGAGTATTTAACTACGGGCTGAACAATGCAAGGAAGGAGAAATCGTTATTCCTGGATCTCTCTGTGAAGACACTTGACTAGGGATACACAAACTAGATGGAAAAGAATGGGGTTTGGGTTAGACAGAGCACCAAACTGGCCTCCCAAGACTCCCTGCTTCTGCCAGTTAGTTCTTCACACTGTGAGGAATGCCTGAGAAGAACAGTTTCAAAGATGGGAGTGCTCCTTGGTTCACGGTCTCAGGAATACACGGCAATTGCTTCCGTTGCTGAGGCGAGATAATGCTTTCTGCAAGTGGAAGTGTGTACTCCAGCAAACTTGCTCATCTTGTGGCAGCCAGGAAGGAGGGGGCAGGAAGGTGTCAGGACAAAATTACTCCCGGAAGTGTCTAATAATTTACTTACTCCAACCAGAACTCCAAGGGTTGGCCACTTCTCCTAACATGATTAATCTAATCTGGATCTATCAATGGAGTAATTCATGGAGTAAGACAGAGCCCTAGAGGTCCAAGGCGCCTCTCAATGGGACCACCAGCTGTAGCCCAAGCCTTCAACCCATGAGCCTAACAGTGCCGTCACCCCCAGAACCGTGGTACACCATCACCCCCGCAGCACATGTTGCTTTACGGATCTCAAAGCTATAATTAAAGTTTGTAGTTGGTTGACTTCGAGTTAATCAAAAGAAAGATACTCATGAGAACCTGCAAGCAAAGCCTTTCTCCGGCTGATGTGGTAGAAATCAGAGGGACCAGAGTGCGGTGGAAGGAAGAGGTACATTGGTACCAGTTGGGCAACAAATGTGGGGTGCCCCTTGCCCCAGAAATGCAGGCTTAATTCTGTTAATGTGGAATACAGAATGCTGATAACCTGCATGGGCACTTCCTCAGAGCCCCCAGATTGGAGCCCCACCTGGCCAACATCTGACCCAAGAGAATCCATTTGCACCTTCTTAGACTTCTGTCCTACACAACTGTTAGAATAAAAGGTGTTGTGCCTTGGCAACAGGGAATGAGTACAGGCTCTTGGCGAAGTCTGGGTAAAAGTCCTAAACGTTGACTATGATACATACATCTATATTAGCATATAAATATGCAGATATTTTAATTTTGTTACTTAAATTTTATCATAAAAAAGTTGACACATTTATCATCTCTTCTCCATTTTTGCATCTGTAAAAGTGAAAGAGTGGGAAGGAACAGATTTTCAGTGGAATCATTGAAAAGGCTCTCTTAAATTGTGGCTGGGAGTCCATTAGCATGAGCAACACTTTGGCTCTGACCAGGAACGCACATGTAGATTCCACACCAGACCAGCTAAACTCTATGGGACCCAAGGGTCTATGCTACTAAAAAGCCCTAAGATCCTAAGGCACTGACACCTGAAATGTTACTCCAACAAGCCCTGTCTTTCCTCAGAGCAGACTTTAAACCCTCCTCATATGAATCCGGACAAGGTTTACCTGTCGGTTGCTAAGACAGTGGTCTTCAACCTGTGGGTCAAAGCTCCTTTGAGGATAAACAACCCTTTCACAGGGGTCACCTAAGACCATCAGGAAACACAGATATTTACATTGCAATTCACAACAGTAACAAAATTACAGTTATGAAGTAGCACCGAAAATAATTTTATGGTTGGGGTCACCACAACACGAGGAACTATATTAAAGGGTAACAGCATTAGGAAGCCTGAGAACCCCTGCTTTAAGACCTCTCCTGCCTTTATGATCCTCACTTAGAGAAGAGAGAGCAGGTTGAGTTAGGTGATGTCAGGGCGCAGTGCCAGGGACAGTGCCTAGAGTCCTTCAGGGCATACTTCAGGAGCTGAAACACCCGACTTTTCATCTCAGCTCTGCTGCACTGGATTGGGAATCCTAAGCATGCTACTCAAATGCTCTGTGCATTGGATTTCCCCATATGTAAAATACAGATGATAAATTAGTAAATACAAACACTGTTCTGAGAAGTGCCTGAAACATGGGAAGCCCTCAACAACTCCGAGAAAGGAAAATTAAAAAAAATTTTGAGCTACTGAGAGTGCTCAGGGGGTAAAGGGCTTGTTGTGCCAATGTGAGGACCTGTGTTCAATCTCCAGCACCCAAGTAAAAAGCTGGGCATGTAGGAGCATGGGAGTAATCCCAAGGAAAGACAGGAGGACCCTTGAGGCTCACAAGTCACCCGGCCTAGCCTATTTGTGAGTTTCCAGCCACTGATTTAAATCACAAAATTATGGATAGTTAAGTTACAATAATCTAACCTGATGAACTGAGTTTTAAGCTATTGTAACACATCATAATTACTTGGGGCATCATTCATCAGAAAAACAAACTATTCTTTGAAATGGCCATAGCTTGCTCTATTGTGTCCTAAACAAATTACCTGGGGTTTTATATAATTGACAGAGCCGTTTGCTGCTTCTATATGGAGAAACCTGAACACTCATTGAACTTTTACAAATGAATAATTGGATTTATTTTAACATGATAATGTTACCATGCATAATCCCCTCAGATAATCCCCTTTTTAATTACAATGCCATGGAGGAGATATCAGGTTCTTTGTATTTTCTTGTTTGCTTTTCCCATGACCCAAGGAGGAAATATTCCCATGGAAATTCTAGCTAAATAAATGTGGCAATTCGTTTAAAGAAGCTTCGCCCTTGTGGTGATGGCATTGCTGTGCGTGCCTTTCTTGGGTTTCTTTGCCTTCGCATCGTCTATCCATTCACTCAGTTGTTATTTTAAAGTGTGTATAGACAGTTTACCACGTCCTGTGTTAGGAAACAATGACAGACAGGGCAGACCAAAGCTCTCCCCTCATGGAGCCTAGAAGCATGTATTTGCTGCAAGTTATTAAGTCTGGTACTATGCTGGGTACTTAACTTGGTTTGTCTCTTGTTCTATGTGTGTGTGTGTGTGTGTGTGTGTGTGTGTGTGTGTGTGTGTGTGTGTGTGTCTGTCTGTCTGTCTGTCTGTCTGCACATACACCCACACATACACGTACATATAGAGCCAGAGGTTAACCTTGGGTATCATTCCTCAAGAACCATTCACTTTAGTTTGTTTTTTGTTGTTGAAACAGGGTCTCTCACTGGTATCTGAGACTAAAATTACGCTAGGCTGGACCACAGTCTCTTGTTTCTACTTCCCCAGTGCTTGGATTGTAAGTGTGTACCACCACTTTTGTTTTGTTTTGTTTTTAATGTGGGTCCTGGGGATCAAACTCGGGGCCATCAAGCTTGCACCCCAAACACTTTACTGGCTAAGCTAGCTCCCCAGACTCCAGACTGTCTCTTTTAGTTCTTACAACTGAAAGATGCATACTGTCACATCTTACAGGTAGGGAAACAAAAACTCTGATGTTAAGTGTTTTGTCCAATGTCACACAACTTCACTGGATTCCAGTCCAACATTAAACCCATGTCCCTGTCGCAATAGTGCTGTCTTGTTTTTCCCAATTGCTCCTCGATGCCAAATCATCCATTCTTGTTAGGTGAATTGCTCTGTGCCCTATGCACAAAAGCCTCCTGTAAAGGCCTTGGTCAGGCAGCCAGATCCAAAATGTGACCCAGCCCACCACATCTAACCAAGACTCTGGTCCTCCAGGTATATTCCTCACTGGCTCCTCTTAGCCTCTAACCCTGCATCCCTCACTCAATTCTCATTGAAAATCATCCCCAATGTTCACTTGCTGTTTCAAACCTCTATCATAATTTGCAAGATAGACTACCAAGTCCTTCCCCCAAGACCTAGATTTTCTTTTCTCTTACATTTTCTATAGAACTCGAGCAGAGAATTGGGTGCTCAAGAAATTACTAGTGTCTTGCCCACATCTGAATTAATTCTCTGATCCTAAAAACTCTCGTAGATTTATAGAAAGATGTTGTAGAATATTATTTTAAGGTGGGTTATGTTTGTTTATGTTGCATTTGTTTAACTCTGTAAAGCTGTGTTACTGTGCCTGTCTAAAACACCTGATGGTCTAATAAAGAACTGAATGGCCAATAGCAAGGCAGGAGAAAGGATAGAATATATAGAAAGAGAAATCTAGGAGGAAAGAGTACGGTGATATTTTATTTGTGCTGAAATGTGATTTTATTTGTATGTTAATAAATAAAGTTGCCTGGAGATCAGAGGTCATAGCCATTTAGCAGAAGTCTGGCAGTGGTAGCACACGCCCTTAATCCAATCACATGGAAGTCAGAGTCTCTGTGTATTCAAGGACACAGCCAAGCATGATGACACACGTCTTTAATCTCAGTACCAACCATAGAGACCTGGAGGTCTGTATAGACAGGCAGTGACGAGGAAGTCATGTGGTTGGGTTTAGAGTCAATGAGAAGGCAGAACAGAAAGGCAATAAAAAGACAGGACACAGGAAGAAGGTCTCTCTCTCAGAAGAAGGATGACAGCGACTGGTAAGCTAAAGGCTGTTCGTTAGCGCTCTGATCTCTTGGCTTTTAACTCGTTATTTGGCTCTGTGTTTCTTATTTAATAAGACCGTTTAGAATTTCATCTACAAGAGAGAAGTAGCCAGAGAGGAGGAGGACATCAGGGGCCAGCTACCTAGCTACACAGCAAGCCATGGCGTAAGAGTAAGATTTACAGAAGAGAACAGGAAAAGCCCAGAAGCAAAAGGTATAGAGGATAGTTTAAGTTAAGAGAAGCTACAAGAAACAAGCCAAGCTAAGGCTGGGCATTCATAATTAAGAATAAGCCTCCATGTGTGATTTATTTGGGAGCATGGGTGGTGGGCCCCCAAAAGAAAAAACAACAACAGAAAATAGTGATATGTTACCCAGAAAAGAGAATATTCTCACCTGGCCACCTCCTCTCCTTCAGTTCTCCACTGCCATGAGGAGGACATTGCTTATGCCCTACAAGTATAACTGTAGGGCTTTGCATAACTGGTTTGCAATGATCCCCACAATCCTGGTTTATGTAATGAAAGTGGATTTGCATGTCTACCTTAAGCCTTGAGTCAAGGCCAAGGCTAGAAATCACTGGGGCATCTATTTAGCCTAAATTTAAAGGACAGAAACTTACAAATCTGTCATTGGTTGTCCCCTGCTTTGACAGCCCATGGACCTTTCCACTCTCCCTCTGTGCACTTAGCAAGGCATCAGGAGGCTATTTATCATCCTCTGTACTCTACAAGTGACAGTGACATGGCCTGGCCCAGTAATGTAGAGAAAGTGCTCTCTCAATGACTGTTGACTGCTCTGGATTTATGAGGGGATTATTTCTGGGAACCTCTTGTTTGGACGCTGCTGGAACTTCCTGAAGTGTTCATAGGCACTGGCTCCTCAGAATGGTTCAGGGCAGCCAGGAAGTCTTAAGATATTTTGGCTAAGCTTAGCTTCTAGATCCCACCTTTCCCTTCGCTTCCCTTTGAAGTAGCAAGTCCTGTAGCTATAGTCATGATACTGCATAGTGGCCTTGATAGTTTGTGTGTGTGTAGAAATGTCTTGAAACGGAGAAGGTCTATGAGTTTCAATTGTTTTCAGGCCATTTCCATAGTAGCTGCTATCTCTTAGGCTCGGCTAGGAGATCCTATCTTTCTCGTCCTTCTTTAGACAGAGAATAGGAGCAAGCCAAGGGATGCTTTGTGGACCAGGGAGAGGGCTGGAATGTTTCCTGCAGGTGAACACTGACCTCCCAGGGACCGTCCCCTTAGATGCCTTCTGGGAACCTGTACTGGAAAATCTAAAAGCTTGTCATTTGCTCACATTTCTCATTTTTCATCATCTCTGACAGGCTTGCCTTGTGTCCCACCCAGCCTGCTTCATATAAGATGTAAACCAGAACCCTCCATTCCTCATGTTACCCTGTTCTCTGACACGAGACGATGGCAGCGCATGCCTCTGAGCTGTTGGGAAGGGCTTTGCAGTAAGTCTTCTTGCCTCTGCCTCTCCATCCTTCAGACATCTTATTAGATAGCATAGTATTTATGTCCCTACTTAGAGCAGCGGATTCCAAGTGATCGCAGAGGAGAGGGATTAGAAGTCCTGAACCAGTGGCTTAATGTTTCAGTGCTATTATTTAATATCCTAAATGTTTGCTACATTTTCTTCCCTCTTTACAGTACCTTAACTTATATGTCAGCTCCCAGGTTCTCCACCAGCTTTGATGACATGAAGAGCTCAGACCCCTCCTGAACACACATCTCTTTATTTAGAAAATGTACACCAAGCTCCTTTTAGCCCTTTGCCTTGTCTATAGCTCTTTCTGACTCATATCAAATATAGCCCCAAGGCTTCTCCTTGATTTCCGATGTGGCTGGTCATTATTTCCTAAGTGGAAACATTTGTTACGTGACTCCGTGGCTCCTTTCTTTCTTGATATTGGCCATACTCAAAGTCGTTTTCCGGAAGGGCTCTGCGAAGCTCCTGTGACTCACATTTAACAGTTTAGCCTCACATTCAAGTGGTCAGACAGGACGTTAGGCCACAGACTTAATCATCAGATAAAATCATGCTGAAGATGTAATGGAAGCTACTATCTACTCTGCGTTCCTGGCCAAGAAAAAAAATACTTATTTAGGGAAACTAAGTGAATTAAGTTTTCCAACAAGCCATAGAGACAGGATATGCCAAAGACATAAGAAAAACATTGGCCACCATATGAACTCAGGTTCTTAAGGAAAGTCCCCTGCAGATTCATTCTGAACATCCTCACCATCCTGTGGTAAACGT